>BQNB010090698.1:4541-27077 GCA_026074375.1 Tanacetum coccineum | reverse complement strand
ACACACAATCTAGCTAATCATCCCATGTGCTCTGATACCAATTATAGGATATTGGATATCATAACACAATTAATGATTTAGGGGTTGGCCTACTTTGTGGAGAGAGAAAGTGAGTTCTAGTGAGAGAAACTACACTTGAAGTGTGTGTATTATAAAATGATCAACCAACCCCTTCCCATGGCTGGAAAGGGGGTATAAATACATGAGTTTTGTGCTCCTAAGTGGGCTATGGAGTAGGCTAACATGTGGGTAAAGACCCGACCCAACATCATAAGTCATACGATTAATTTTAAGGCTACGAGCTAACCTATGCTAGACATTACACTGGGTGACCGAGTCTTTTACATGGATTTTCATAATCCTAACATAGAGTAGGAGTAGGAGTAGTGTAAAGTAGCTTATTTTCAGCTTATTTACTTTTTATTGTAATCTCCTTTTCAATCTTGTAACCTTTTCATTATTAATAAAAGTTCTTTGTTCCTTAAAAGTTTTATGTTAAATTCATGTTTTCCTTTTATGCAATTTCAATTAAGATGTGTTTTGAATTAATCTGATAAGCTCTATAAGCTCTCTGGTTACTATAAAAGCTACTTCTTACTCAGTTAAACTCTCTTAAGCTCAACTGAATAAGAATTTCACTTTAACTCCCTCAAAATTACCTCAGCTTATATTTTGAATGATAAGCCAATAATAGACGGGCTTATGGACCTTACCAGCTTGTTTTTAACAAGCTGGAGCTTGTAGATAAGCTCCGTTGAGCATATTAGATTCTTGTTTGAGCTGGGATCAAGGTACTTCTCATTTGTACTTTTATTTAGCTTAATTACTGTTCAACTTTTCATATTGCTTATTTGTGCTTATTTTTCTATTAATTTGTGCTTATTTATCTTAGTTATGCATAATTCATAATCTGTTTTTACTATTTGAAAGCTTGATTTGATCTGTCTTAGTTTCTAATTGGATTATCAAGTTTATAAGGAGTGTTTGGGTTAAGATTGAAATGTGTCAAATGAGGTGTTAAACTGTTTTTAGTTTTCAAATAAGTTTTAAGTAGCTCTTATTAAGTCTATGATTTAGTTTTTATAAGCCTAAAAGTAGTTTTGATAAGTTTTTAGTTTGTTTGATCAAATCTCAAGTCTGCTAGTTTTAACATCATTCAAAATTGTTTAAAACTTTGATTTATAAAAGTAAGCTTTAGTTGTAGTTTTTTGTGATCAATTTGAGCTCCTTTTACATCTTAATGCATCTATTTTGAAGTCATATAGTCTCTTTAAAAGTTTTGGTTAAAAACAGTCAAATAGGTGGTATTGGTTCAAGCAGAATAGCTTAATGTGAAGGTCTTTTTAGTCATTAATCTAGCTTTTGATTGTTTAAATCTTTGTTAAACCTAGCTTATTGTAGTCTAAAGTTAATCTGTTTTATGTTTTTAGTTTGTCAATTTGCTTTTTAAGTGTCTTAATTCTAGTCTGCAAGTAGTCAATAATTTTCAAAAAGCAAAAAAAAAATAAAATATTAGTTAAGTCTGTCATTTTCTACTGCCTTTTCTAGCTTATTTTCTAGTCAAATTTTATTATTTCTAGCTTCTAAGTGTTCTTTGGATATCAACCTTAATCTGTTTTGAGTTTTCATCTTATTTCAAGTGCTTAATTGTTCTCAATCTTAGCTTAAAGTTGGTCAAATTTCTTTAAAAGCTGTTTGTTTATGTATGCTGTCCTTTTAACTTTTAAGTGCTTTTCAGCTGAATTTGTTTTCTTATTTTCATTCATTAGTGCTTATTATGTTCAGCCTTAGGTCTATTGTTAGCTTATTTAGTTTTCTTGTTGCTTATTCAGTCTTAAAAAGCCAAACGGTTTTAGCTTTTTGTCTTATAGTTAAATTTAGCCAAATTGTCACTTTTAATTTGCTTTTTCTAGCTTATTTTTAAGTTTTGTCAAAAAGTTCTTTTATTAAAAGTGCTTTTATTAAAAGTGCTTAGTTTTTCTTATTTAGTAGATTTTTCAAAATAAAAAAAAATGTTTTTTCAAAAAGAAAGGTCACAGGGTTCAAACCAGTAACCTCTCCTTCACAACACATGCACCTTACCAACTGCCCTGGGGTCTTTTTCGTTTACTACTTTGCTCCATTTAATTGTTATAGTCTTTTTAGAATTAGCTTATTTTGCTTACTAGATTTATAACAGCTTATATGTTTAAGCTTATTTAGTTGTTTTTCTTTGAAAATATGCTTTTTAGCTTATAGAATTTTTATAAAATTTTTAAAAAATTTTAGGATTTAGTTTTATATTTTTAATTTCACTTTTAGTATTATTTAGTTATAAAAATAGTTTAAAGATTCAAAAAAAATATTTTCTGAGTTTTAAAAAATAGTTTAATGCATTTTAGTTTAAGAAATTTGCATTTTTAGTTTTTAGAGTTTATTTTGATAATTTTTTGTTTATCCGTTAGTCGTTAATTAATCGTAAAGTGTTTAAATGTCGTTAGGTTTTTAATTTGCTTTAATTTCTAGTTTAGCATGCCTTTGATTTGTTTCCTTTTGCGTTATTAGATTTAGAAATCAATCCAAAACTTAAATGACAATCAAGCTTGATTCGTGATATGAACGTGAATTTCCATTCACCTCTCACCGAGGAGAACGATACCCGTGTTGATTACTTATTATTCTTTCCTAAGAGTAATTTGTATGATACTTAGCTTACGTATACGTATATGTATATATATATAGAGTTGAGATCCTCAAAAAACAAGGGCAAAAAAAAAACAAATGGGTTAATCCTAACCACTCATTTTTTCATCATCTTTGTATATTATATATATTTAAGGGTTATTTGTTTGATACGTATAAAAAACGATTATCATCTTATGTGCCAGCTTGATGTCGAAACGGTAAATCACATTTTTTTGCAATTGTGAAATGGCCAAAGATCTTTGGTCTCTATTGGCTAAGTGGTGGGAGTTGGATATTCCGATTTGCGCTAACATCTCGGATTGGTATGATTGGCTTGATGATGTGCATGTTGCTGCCAAAGCTCGCTTGATTCTTGAAGGCGTGGGGGGACTCTTATGTGGGCTATTTAGAACTTTAAAAACCAATTGATCTTCTCTAGACCCCCTCCTAAGAAGGCTACTCTTTGATATTTTATTGTTTCTTAATCTTTTTTGTGGTTTTCTTCTAGAAATCCTAAATGTAAGGTTAGTTTGATAGGTTGGTTACAAAACCCTATAGCTAATATAGCTTCTATGTAATCTTCTTTTCTAGCTTTTGCTAGTTTTTAATGCAAGCCGCCGTTCCAAAAAAAACATGAAATATTTGTTGTTAATTAAATGTTGATTTTTTTAATCATAGAAAGCTTAAACACAACCCATAAGGTTGTGGTTAGCAAAACCCATAGGGTAGTGGTTACAAATGTATGCATAATCAATCAATCAATTAATATCTAAGTATGGAAATGTAGCCTTTTTCTTCAATTTACATTTATGACAAAAATCATATTGTGATATGTTGAATCTTTGATATATTATTGTACTAGTTTAAAGACCCGTGTAACCCCGGGTGTAGTTTAAAGAATTTTTTTTTAAGAAATAACGTGTGTGAACAACAAAAAAAAAAAGCAAAGAACGTAACAATGTTTCATTAATATTTGAAAGGATGAATAACTAATAAGTCAAGCATTCGACAAACAATTGAGTTTTGTAGCAATTTAAATAAGAAATGTCCATACATTGTCATCTTCAAACTTGATGGTCTTGAATAGTATAGTGCGACACATTGAAGTAATATCCAAATGTTTCTTTCTTGAAAACCTAACAGTTTTTGCCAAAATAATGCAAGTTAAAGTAGGTTATGATTGGTAATATATATGATTAGCAAATATTGTATAGAACATGTCATATGTATTGTACGTACCTTTTGAAATTTGATCATAGACCGTGAAACACTTTTTTGTAGACGACATTTGTAGTGGTTTTCAAAACATTACATTCGTCAACACAAACGACAACCTTCAAACTTTGAAAGTTCTTCCCCTTAACATCCAAGTCATCAGTAGCCATTAGGACCTAATGAAATACCAATTTGTTTAGCGAAGAGTATAGACCAAATATGTAAAAGATGAGAAAATGAGTACGTGACGTCAATGAATGAGGAAGATTGGCACAATCCTGCAACCCATATAATAATTTGTTTTTATCTACCGTCATTGTTCTCATAAGAAACATTTTTGTAGTAATATATTAATTGTTTTTATCTACCTATGAGCATGTTTTTGTCATAGCTTGTAGCGTCTTATCTCTTTATTTTAAAGTAAAGAAACGCTTCGATCTTTGTAGCTTAAAGACCCGTGAAATTAAGAGGTTTTAAAAAAAAAAAAATTGTAAAAAGTTATGTTCGTGAATATAATAAGAAAACAACAAACGTAAATGTTCCATTAATATTTGAAAAAAAATAAGGAGATAATAAGTGAATTATTCAATGAACAATTAAGTTTTAACAATTAAAAGAATAAAAGTCCATGCATTGTCGTCTTCAATTTTGATGGTCTTTAATAATTTTATAGAAAATGTAAGTAAAAATAGGATGTGATTCATAATATATTGGAATTTATAATATGGTATAAAACATGTGATATGTATATTATAGATACCTCCTAAACCTTTATCATAAACCTTGAAGTACTTCTTTGTACACAATTTGTAGTAGTTTTAGAGATATTATCATCCTCATCACAATCGATAACCTTCAAACCTCTTTTGCTTTTAACTCTTGAAACAACAATGTATAGTTGTCTATGTGTGAAAACAAACTTAAATAGGTTCCATTATTTTTTTTAAAGAAATAATAAGTAATATGTCAATGATACGATAAGAAATTTGGTTTGTAACTATGAGTAGATGAAGATTATTAACATACTTTGTTTATATATGTGTTGACAAATAAATGTAGCAAGTTAAGTATGTTTATAGACCTATGGGATCAAGAGGATATTTAAGAGAATCATTCGTTAATGAGTGACGTGTGAATAAAGTATCAACCAACAACAAACGTAAACATGTTTTATTATTTTTTGAATGGAGTAATAAGTAATAAGTCAATGATACGATAAACAATTCGGGTTGTAACAATTTACATGTGATTTAAAATGTTGTATAATGTTTTATAAGAGTCGGTTAGTGATAGTATGTAAATAAATATTGTTAGATAGGTAAATAGAATATTTAATGCTTTCATTATGATACAAATAAATTATTGAAACACTATAAAAGACATTTAATTTTTGATGGTATATAATTTTGAGAAAATTTTCTTTTAAAAAATAGTAAAATAATATAACAACAACATAAAAAGAAATACAAACATAACATTTTATGGCATTTAATACAAATTTGATAACAAAAATTACTTTTTATATTAACACTTATAAAATATGAGATATATATGCTTCAAGAATTCTTAAAAAATATATATTATATAAGTTAAGTGTTACTTTTTACATAATATTTACCATAATTAAACTTATACAATGAAACATATTTAGTTGTCTATAATTTTTAAAAAGACGAAAACATAAACATCGCAGATATATTATAGAAGTTCTAATGGTAGTCGATGCATTGAGAAGCATAATAATCTAAGCATTAGGCATTCATAATCATATTCATTTTAAATCTTTTTAATACAAATTTTGCATAAGACTATATGTATGTAATTTCAACTTATGTAATTGAATAATAGTAACCAATTCACTCGTCAAGTAAAAAAAAATCTCAAAAAAAAAAAAAAAAAAATCCTCAAAAAAAAAAAAAAAAAAATGTTCCAACAGAAGAACGAACGTATCATGGATTGATAAGTTAGTACAAATCGATTGTTTTATCTTTTGATTGTAATAATTATCGCTATAAGATTAAGACCGTTTTTAAAAAATGATGATACAAATCGATTGTTTTATAAGATATGGATTGGTAACTAACATCATTTGTGTTTGTGATATACAATACAATACACAACAAAATACATAGATAAATAACCATGGAATTACCATATAAACCTTAAAAGTATCAATTGTTTAACCCGTAAGCATTAAAATAGCAGAAATAGTAAACTTCCTAAATATAAAGATTAATACGGTTTACAATCTCTTCCACCCATACTATACCTACCTATCTCATTTGTTTTTTTTTTTTTTATATATAATAATAAAAAACCCCAAATATCTTTTTCTTTTTTTTTTTTTATATATATATATATATATATATTATATATTTTTTTTTTTTTTTTTTTTTTTTTATAATATATATAATATTCTTTTTTTTTTTTTTTTTTTTTCGTTGAAATTAGCTCACTACCATGCTCATGTACATAAGTGTACACACATTTCAATCCATGTATCTATGTGTTTTGCAGCCAATTGGTATCTTCCTTTTTTTTTTTTCCCCCCCAAAACACACCCAAGTTTTACTTTTTTTTACCTTAACTTTTATTATATATAATCCATTAACACTCGTCCAAAAACCTGAAAGTGAAAAATAATGCTTAAAGTAAAAGATGAAAATGATCCATCGATAAAAACACATAGCTCAAACCTGAAAGTGATCAACTTGTAGAGTACTTATTTTAGTGACATGTCAATTTTAGTGCAATATTTTGTTAATGGGATCAAATATACCTTGATTATAAAGTTGCACTTAAACCTAATACCATTTACCATTGAGCAATTGCATATATACCTTAAGTACTGAAATTCCAAATAAGCCTAATAGTGAAACATGTCTATACCATTTACCAATTAATAAACAAAAGTATCCATGTAAGAGACTTACCATAATTGAAGACTACTCAACACAGAATCAAGGTGCATTCGACACAAAAAGAGCCACTCTTTGGTAAACGGGTTGAAATTCTAATATGTACATCATTAATGAGCCCCCGTCAAAGGAAAAAGGATTAAGCCTTTGGATAACTGGAAAAATGTATTTGTCGAGCTGCAACAATATGCTGGCAAGTTTTGTTGCTCATCATTAGAAGTGAAACAATTGATATAGCTATGAGCCTATGATGAACATGATGACCTTCTTTCATTTATAATGCACCAACTCATGGCCTATTTTATTACGAAATCTCATGAACAAACAACACTGTAATAATAATAATAACAAACTATGATTTAATTATTAAATAAATGAGCTTGATGATCTTGAATGGTTCCTTTTTTGTTTCTCTTAACTAATGTCAACAGTAATTTTCTTTAACACTTGTCCAAAAACATAAAAGTGAAAAATAACGCCAAAAGTAGAAGCTCAAAATAATAAAATAGATAGCTCAAATTAACCTTAGATTAAGCCAAAAAGCTTATGCTTATCGGCTTATAAAGCCAATATTAGAAAAGGCTTTTTGGTGTGGCTTCTTGAGAAAGGCCGCGACTTGACCCGAACAGAACTCACAGCCATGTTGACATGCTATACCACCACTTCCCAGGCAGATCAACTGCGATTAACTATCAAAGTTAAAATAAACACGTATATTATAACAAACAGGAGCAAACTAAATGCATGTAGATAGTTGTTATAGTAAAATAGTACTAACAAACTGCATATAAGGTTACCATTTGTATATCGATGGTGTGACAACACTATTTCCCGATCAATGTCCTCGCAAGATGTTGTTGTAAAGTTCCTACCAAATATTACCAAACAACGATTAATATCATCCCAAATGCGTGAAAATGGATGTTTTTAAAACACATGAGCAAGTAACATACCTTGTAAGGTTGTGAAACGGAACAACGATGCAAAATGGCACATGTAGTATGTATGGCAGCAATCCCTATTGTACAAAGGTAATGAAATTGCTTGTTATATGAACTTCTGTTGAATTAACTTTAGAAAATAAACATGTAAATAATTAAAACTTACAATCTTTATGGAGTGTGACAACATCATATGTATGTCTTGTTGCAGCCATTGCAAACTGTTATTGTAAGGTTCCTTTAGACACATATATGATTGCAATCACTATCCCATGAAACTAACATATGTTATGTTATAATTGCTGCTACTGTTGAAGATGCACCATATGAAATTAAAATAACTTGATAGCACAGATGATTACCTTTAGCACTTTTCTTTCTCTTAAACATTTCATTGAACATCTTCTATGCGACCTTCAAATAAAAGTGAATCAAAACAAATAAGTATCAATCCATATTGGAACAAAGTAAATATATGACCAATCAAAAAACATGTGCAAAACAGTTACCTCAATGACTATTCGCCCGTTGCGTAAATCGAACTCAATGAAACAGAAAGTATAGTACCCAATAATCAATTAGAAACCTATAAAAAAAACATTGTTCCAAAACCAAATCAATCAACAATCATTAATTAATCAATAATATAAATATTTTTTACCCGATGGTGATACGTTTAAAGTTCCAACGCTTTAGCTTTTACGAAGTAAAAATGGATTCAATTCGCGTCATTGTGGAGTAGGATTTGTAATTTTGTATATGTGATCTTTGAATCATAATAGTCAATGGAATAGATTCTATGTGTAACTAATATATTTTTGAATCGGAAGAGTACCAAAGAAGTTTTGATTTTGAAAACGGGTACTTTTAATCCAGGTATTGATTTTGAATGGTGACATAGGAGAAGAGATCACATCAATTTTGGAATGAGTTTATGACATTAAAAGAGATACATGAAATAGTTTTGTGGAATGTGTTAATGGCATTAAACCACATAGTTGACTCGGTATAGTTTTTTTTTCAAGTAGCGCATAGAGTGTAGAAGTTTTTAAAAAAAATGTTGCTTTAAAGATTGTACAAAACCGGTTAATTATAATTGTTTTGATGAATGAATTTAATGTAGCATTTAATTTTCGTGCTTAAAAGGCTTGTAAAAAAGTTTATTATATAAAAGAGTATAGAAGATATAGAAGATAGATAGATTCAAATTCAAATTGATGCATGCAAAGAATCTCAACTGTTATTACTTAATTCAAATGCTATATTCAAATTTGCAACCGTTTACATATCTAAAAAAACTTTTTTTTTTGCCGTTAAAAAAAAAAACTTGTTTTTTTAGAGGCTGTATTTTCTAATAGTTTTGTGTTAACTTATTTAAGAATTTCATGACATACAAAAGAGATGCTTTCATAAACTTAGAACACGAGAAATAACAACAACGATACCCAATCCCGCCAGAGTAGGGTATGGGGGCTTAGAACACGAGAAACTTGAAACTAAATAGTTTTGAGGCCTGATCGATAAATACATACTCTCACACACCAATATTCACAATGACAGATTCATTAGGACTTAGAAAAGCTAATTGAATCTGGTTCAAAGGAGCATCATTAGGTATTTCACTCTTTGGTAATGCATGCCACTTACCAATGTCTGCCATTGAGTCCACATCTATGTTTGGAAGTTGGCGTGTATTAAGGATTTCGAGGATCTTTCTGGATCTACCGAGAAGCTGAGCTGCAGAGCGGACGCTGTCTTCCCTTTTCTCTATCGCATCGTGATGACACATCATCTTTATGACGCATGGTAAGTTGGTAAAACAAGCGCGTAATATATCTGCAATCATATGTGATATCCACTCCAAAAGCTGTCCATCAATCGGCCAATTCTCTAGTTCACTGCAATGGATCAATATAGTCTCGCTGACTCTATACATGGAACTCGCAACTATAAACTTATAGTGGGAGTCATCCATTCTTCGCTTTTTGCAGCTCTTGAACTGTATAACTATTTTTACTGCTTCATCTCTTAACCACTCAAGGATCTCCTTTTATTGGGCCGAAAACCAAGTAAACCGGGTAATCACAACCCGCTAGACAAACCGACGGTTACAAAAGCAGTTAAATAACTGTTTTTTCAAGGGTCACAATGGTTCAAATCGAACCGACACAACTTTTAGACGCACCCTTTCAGTTTGTATAAATAGGAAATAAAAATTGTAAACAAACATCAGAATGATGACAGATTCAGATTTATAAAGATTTAAGATTTAAGATTATTTTGGTATATTTTGATTTCAAGTTTAGATTAGATCCAACATTTGGCATCAGAGCTTTTGGTTGATTAAACCAAATCATCATATACCATTTTATAAAATCTCACAGTGTTCGTTTCGATTCAAACGAAAAAACCACAACAGGATAACGCAAAGTCATTACAAAAAAAGGGACAGAAAAATTAAAATCATCAAAGAGGAACAAACATACCTTTTGAAGATTCAATACCCGAAACCCTCAATAGGATCATCAACGATTCTGGTTATCCAAAGAAAACCCCAAACTCACGGCGGTTTTATCAGATCCCCATTGTAGCGAAACCCTAATACTCGCACAATCGAATCAGGGAACCAGTGGCTACGAACACAAGAAGAAGAGCGATCATAATCGCCATCTCAGTCGGCGGACAAAACCACCAGACAAGAGAAGAAGAAGAGACCCCAAGGAGACGAACTCCAAGAGACGAACTCCACACACAGAGAGAAAGAGGCGGTCAAAACAAAAGGGACACGAGGGTTAACTATTAACCCTAACAGGTTTTGCATATAAACCGAAACCACCCCTCCACTTTTCAATTTTTATATATCAATTTTAGATATATAGATATTTAGTTTTAGGCTATTACATAAGTTACCCCTTAGATATTAAGATTGTAACTTTGCCTAAAACCCGAAGATAGAAATATAGTAGTCTAAAAAAATTACACTGCCTACTATATCGAGAGAATAATTTTTAAGGAGTAATTAACCTTAGATTATTCGGTTTAAAGTTTCAAAACTTCTTATTTGGTTTATGATAAGAAATTTTCAAAACTTCTTATTTGGTTTATGATAAGAAAATTTTAAAACTTCTTATTTGGTTTATGATAAGAAAATTTCAAAACTTCTTATTTGGTTTATGATAAGAAAATTTCAAGACTTCTTATTTGGCTTACGATAAGAAAGTTTTTTTTAAGATTTTACTTATTTGGTTTATGATAAGTAATATATAAAGGATTAAGGTTTTTTTTTTAAAAAGATTAAAAGTTCTAAGATTTAAGGCTTTATAAAATTTTAAGTTTAAAAGATTTTAAGATTTACATTATTAAGTTTTTTAAAGAATTAACAAAGTTTTCAAAGGTTTTATAAGAATATTATATCAGATTCAAACAATCAAACTTTTTTTTTTAAAATGTTTCCTCTGAAAATTTCAAAACTGGTTGTAAGTTAATCCACGGGTAGACTCATTTGCTAATTGCAATAATGTGATAGAAACAATATTGAGAACGAAAAATTTATTCGGAAACCAGAGTTTCCATTTTCGAAATCCTTGGAAATCTCGGCTGTGCCATTGCAAAGATGCAAGCCAAAGAAGCACCGCAACATACCATTCCCACCCACGCATGGCAATCCTCATTAGTTTATCATTGGCATAAACCTTTCAGAAGAAAACATAATAGATTGTACTTAATTAATATAGTAAACAACACTTAACCAAGGTTTAAGTATATATAATAAACGAAAGTTACCTAGCGTAACCTTTTTATTAAGTTCAACGAAAAGCGAATAATACATAAAATTCTAATGTGTAAAGTGTCATATGCCACAAGTTTTTGGTTTGTGGCTTTAATCTATCCTCACTATGTTTTAACATCTATAACTCTAAAAAACACAGTTTTTTACAACCTTTTAAAATCATAAGAATAATTATCCCATAAAATTTTCTTATGATAACTACCATAAATAACCACAAAATGTAGCAACATCATATAGCACCATCATTAAAGAACATCATCTATATAAACTCTAATAAAACACATTTTATTACAACGCCTTTAAAGCATCAGAATTAATTAACCATTAAATTTTTCTTGATTGACTACCTTAAATAAACCACAAATGGTACAACATCATATTGCACCATCATTAAAAACATCATTAAAAATATACATCAGTTTCAATTAACATTATAATATTCAAAAACGCATTCCGAAACGCTACCATTACTTGATTCTACTCTACAATCTCTATAATTATTACTCACCATATGATAAATCGTTTTCCAGGATTAAGTAAAAATCAAAACGCAATCAAAACCTCACTCGTTAATTGATTCTTCTTCTACACTCTTCTCATAATCATTTACAATTTCATTATTAATAATCGGTTATTCAATTAACATTATAATATTCAAAAACGCATTCAAAACCTATCATTAATTGATTTCATTCTTCTTCTAATCACTCTTCCAACAATCACAACACACATTACAATCCATATTAATAACCAATCTTTCTTTAACAACACTATTAGCCAATCTCTATATATCACTGATTCAAAAAAAAATATATTAAGCCAACATATACATTCGAACATGTTATATTACATGTTGTAGTTGATTGAAATAGGTTTGAACTAATTTTATTCTTATTTTTTTGTATACTTCATAGGTCAATCAAATGATTCGCAAGCCTTGATTCGAGCCAATAATCTATGTAAGCTTTACAGTTGTATGAAATCCATTTGATTTATAATTATTTATACGATAATTATTATTTTTACTGGTGTCAACCAGAATAATTAATTAATTGAAAACTTTGAATTGACAACCTATCATACTGATGTGTTTGTATTTTAAATAATCAAATAATTTTGTTTCGAATCATCATATCCGTATATCTATCTATATCTAATAAACTAAGTAATAAAAAAAAATAAGCTTTTTTACGAACCCTTTAAACATAAGAATTATATATTCCAGTAAATTATTCTATGTTGACTACCTAATTAACCATAAATGTATAACCCCATATTGCAACCAACAATCAAAACATGCATAAAAACATTCATCGGTTATCAATTAATAATATAATATTTAAAAAACGCATGCCAAAACCAACATTAACTTAATCTTCTTCTAAACTCTTCAACAAATCATACAATTCCATCTTAATAATCGGTTTCAATTAACATTATAATATTCAAGAACGCATTAAAAAACCTACCATTAAATGATTCTTCTTCTACACTCTTTCCACAAATCATTACAAATCGCATATTATAATCGGTTTCAATTAACATTATAATATTCAAAACTCATTCAAGAACCAATCATTAAATGGATTAACTTCAACAATCAATTAAACCATCTGTCATAAACATTAAAACCAGTACAATTCATATTAATAAAAAAAATCCTCTTTAACACTATTTAAACCAATCTCTCTCTAAACATTGATTCAAAAACAAATTATAAGCAACATATTCAATCGTACATATATTTACATGTAGTATGATTAGTTGAGATATAGGTTGAACTAATTTATTCTTACTTTTTATATGCAGACTGCATAGTTCAATCTATTTGTGATTCGCATAGCCTTGATTCGAGCAAATATGGCGATTTTCTGTAACGGGTGATATGGGTAATTTTATGTACCGGGTTGATATGGGTGATTGAGTAAATAGTCAGGTAACACCATATTGCACCGTTCTTTTATTTGTCAATTCAAGGGGGTTGATATGGGTGATAGAGTAAATAGTCATAACACCATATTTGCAGCATATCCGTTCTTTTATTTGTCATTTCAAAACATCCTCCAGTTTCAATTAACACAGCCAAAATTCATACAGACCCAACAATTGTCATAGACCCAATTGAACCAATCATAGTCACTCATTTTTTTCATTAAAAATAAAAAACCCAACTTTTCCACCTCTTTTTAAAAATTAAATACTCACAACAACTTAATCGTTACGCAAAACAAAAATACCATCCGACGAGAATTAAATATCTATTATAGAGTGCGACCACTATGTACTTTCGGACGAACTTTTTTTATGATTTTATGAATAATATACGATTTTAAAAATCAATATATATTTAATTAAATCATAATTGATTATGAAATCATATATGATTTCGTTGTACGAATGCATATATAGATTCGTCCTACGAAATCATAAATGATTCGTCATACGATTCATATAATTCGTCCATACAAATCATATATGATTTTCCCAATTTAGTGACTGAAACAAAATTGAAAAAGAGTTTTCGAATTCTAAATCATATATGATTTTAATGAAATCATATATGATTTTATGAAATCATATAGGATTATCGTTTCTATACAATCAAATAGAATTTCCTGTCCAATACGTACTAAAAAAAAATCGAAAAAAAGTTTCTCGAAAGTATAATCGTTTCACCCGTCTACTGAAAGACAAAAAAAAACTCGTCTGCGATGTGTATTTTTTTGTTCGTGTGACGATTTATCCGTATTAAGATATTTTAATTAAAAAAGGTGAAAAATGATTTTCTTTTTTTGATAAAAAAAAAATGATGGTTATAGATTGGTTCATTGTGGTCTATGACAAATGTTTGGGTCTATATTTATCTTAACTCATTAACATCAATGATGGGTTTAATTTTATTTGACACATTCAAACCCTTCCACCATTGAATCTTCTTTACACTCTTTGGATTTTACAACCTTTTAAAGAACATCATAAATAACCCGCAATTAAATATAATCAAGAGGACTACCTTAACAACATTTAAATCATCTCTCTCGAACACTGATTCAATAACAATACATAAGAAACCGATTCATTCGTACATGTATTACATGTTGTTGTGATTGAATATAAGTTAAACTAATTTTATTCACTTTTTTTTCATTTGCAGACATCATAAGTCAAAACTACTGTGATTCACTTAACCTCGATTCAAACAAATAAACTAAGTAAACTTTAATTGTGAAAAATCAATTTGATTATACTGTTTGTTACATACATTATACCATTAAGTTTCTACTGGTGGGAAAAGATTTTAATGGAAAAACCCACCAAGTTGTCACAGTTTATAATTGTTTTGTGTAACGAGCCAATATGACGATTTTGGTGTAATAGGTTATATGGGTAATTTTTGTTGTAAGGTTGATATGGGTAATATTTTCAACGAGTTTGATATGTTGATTTTATGTGAATAGTCAGTAACACCAATATTTGCATCCGTTATTTATTTGTCAAATTCCCTAAATAATTTTATCATATAACATAATATATGACTTGATAACTTAATTACCTTATTTCATTGGACCGCCAAAACAAACAGATAGAGAGGTTTCGATAGATGTAACTGACAAAATTCTTAAACAATGCGGCACACCAGGTACATCTATTATCGATTTACATATCTAAACATTTTATGATAACATAAATATCTTCATAAATCTAAAAAAAGGCAAATCTGCTCAAACGAATGAAGTTGTGGACACTATAAACGATCATTTGTTGGAGAAATTTTCAATGGCTTACTTAAGTTACGACAACATAGATAAAAATGAACGTGGCGCCGCCATAGATCAATCATTCTCTCATCAAATTTATCAATAGATTGAATTCTCAGGTGATCCAAAACCACACACTTTGCGATTAAAGTAAGAGTCTGATAAATTAATTGAGAAATATTAATCAGCAACTGTTGAAGTACTCGCGTGTTCAAAACCACAGACTTGCTTAAAAGTATGAAATTTTATATATTAAAATTGTGTACAAACTCAAATGTTTATTGTAATAAAGCACTAATATCTGATATATCTTTTCAAAAATAAACGAAACAAGTTACCTTCATTGTATTACTACATTATTTATGAATGTAACTTCTTACAAAATAATTCATACTTATTTAACTACTTAATGGTATATAACTCTACACATTCCCGTGAATCCACGGTCATAAGCAGTTAAAAATATTCATCAGTTTCAATTCCCATTATACTATACAAAAACCCTTCAAAACCTACCATTAATTGATTCTTCTTCTACAATCTTCTATAATTAGTTACAATTCCGTATGAATAATCGGTTTCAAATTATAATATTCAAAATGCATTCAAAACCTACCATTAATTGATTCTTCTTCTACACTCTTCTACAATCAGTTACAATTTCATATTAATAATCGGTTTCAATTAACATTATAATATTCAAAACGAATTCAAAACCTATCATTAATTGATTCATTCTAACTTCTACACTCTCTACAATCATTATAATTCCAATGATTAATAACCAATAATTTCTTAACACCTATTAGCCCATCTCTCTCTATCACTGATTCAAAAAAATATATATAAGCAACATATTCAATCGTACATGTATATTACGTGTTGTTGTGATTTGGATATAGGTTGAACTAATTTTATTCTTACTTTTTTTGCAGACTTCATAGGTCAATCTCTCTCTATCACTCATTCATATGTTGTCACCGATTTAACTTTGGTAAGTTTTTTTCTTCCTTGATTTATTTATTTTTTCGATTTGGATTCTATGATGCTTAGTTAATTTGACATTAGTTTAAATTAAATCAATAAAAATCACCAAAAATTTCGATTCTATGATGCTTAGTTAATTTGACATTAGTTTAAATTAAATCAATAAAAAATCACCAAAACTTTTTTTTATTGTTTTTGCCGATTTGGTATCATAGTTTACAGTATCATAGTTTTAATTAAATCAATAAAAATCAAGTTGAATTAACTATCAAAACCCTAAATGAAATTGGGGATAGTTGTATAAATTTGTAAATATTGTAACCCTATACGAAATTGGGGATAATAATTGTATAACTCTGTAAATATTGTGCCTATTTAAAGGGGAATGACATCCATGTAATTACTGTTTGTTTCTTTTGGTTAATTTCTAAAAATAATATCTTGATTTAAATGTGTTTGTCAACTATAATTGTGTTAAACATGGTAGCTGAATCAATTCAAAATCATTCTAATTATAATTTAATGTTTTTTAGGGATTTTGTAACTATATAATGGGGAATCAATCTCTGGAATACCACATCAACTTTCAAAAACACATTCTCCATTTTCAAATCAAAAAGGCCACATTCATGTCAAGAAAGTATTATCATGATTTGTCTGCTATCAAGACAACACACCTTGCCGTGTACGTATTGTCCGTACTTGGATGCAGGCTTTTTATAACCAACCACAAATCAAAAACATGGAAATGATACTGATGATGAAAAATGAGAATAAGTTTTTAGTTTCCATTTTAGTAATCTAATACGGTTTTTCTTATATTATATTATCATTGTCCATGACACTCTTATATATTGCAAAAACAAACTTCAAGCTTCTTTAAGAATGAAGTTAGTTAACAAATTTAATGCATCAACTTGAATAAGGTTCTGCTAGTAACATTACAATGTTACAGTTGGGTGAAATACAACCCAAGGTTTCGTGATTGTCAATAATCGGATGCCCTGAGCTTCCCTTTCAAACACCTTTGTGAAAGATGAACCGATTTAAAGGATCCAGTTCATGTTTTGATTTTCGACCTTTTAAATACAATAATTTTCTTCTCGCGTGTGAAGGAAGATGGGCAATTTGTATGAATTTTATATGATTTTAGATTGTTTTTTTTGTGTTGATGAAATAACATATTCTGTATTTGGTGTGCAGATTGATTGGAGCAGGTGGTTGCTTTGATGATTTTTTTCATGATAAACGATAAGGAACGGAAAGCTGAAAAGAAGCCACTTACCCTCTTTAGCTGTTGAGTACATTTTTCATTTATCTTTAATATTATTCCTGTCCTATACCTATAATTAACACACGATGAACCAATTTCATATCTTGTATATTAGAAGGGGTAATGAAACTTAGATGCACCAATGGGTATGTTATGCTGACATATTTGTGATTTTCTAAATGCGTGTAATGATCATGGTTATTATTTTGAGTCACATAAATGATCCAACTTACTTTCAAGAAAAAGCCATACTTGCTCCTACAAAGAGGTAGTGAACACATAAACGAGCATTTGTTGAATTCCTTTCCGGGTGAAGAAATGGTTTATCTAAGTTGCGACAGCATTGAAAAAATCTGCAAAGGTGCTAATATAGACCAATCCGTTTTCTCTCCGGAATTTATCAATGGATTGAAATTCTCCGGTATACCAAACCATAAACTTGTGTTAAAAGTAAGTGTCCCTATAATGTTGTTGAGAAATATAGACCAGTCAAATGGACTATGCAATGGAACAAGACTTCAAGTTGTTAGATTCTCCAGAGGATATGAAGCCAATCCGTGCAACTCTTTATACCTGTGTTCTAAAATTCGTCTTGATGCTGGAACTGTGAAAGCTATTGAGAACACCCATAGAATAGAAAATAACAATAACAAAAAGAATGTTGGATCAAGGATCCCTGTAAAAATTTGTATCGATACATTTACCGAAATGGTGATCAAGAGGATAGCCCATGCTACCATGTTTACTAAAAGTTCCTTGTCATCCGTAAGCCCTAAAGAAGGGAGAAAATTGGCTAACATGGTTAACAAGAAACACATGCTAACTACCTTTCCTCTGAAAACTTCAAAACTGGTTGTATTTAGATCCACTGGTAGCTTCATTGCTATTGCAATAAGTGTGATAGAAACAGTATTGAGAACGAAAAATTTATTCGGAAACCAGAGTTTCCATTGTCGAAATCCCTTGAAGGCGTTGACTGCCATTGCAAGAGTGGAAGCCAAAGATGCTCCAGCAACATACAATCCCACCCACGACATGACATCCTCAGTAGTTATCATTGGCTTTATTCCTTTTCCAGAAGAAAAAATAAATAGATTGTACTTAATTAATTTAGTATACAACACTTAACATAGGTTTGAGATATATATAATAAACGAAAAGTTACATAGCTAAATTTTTAATATAAGTTCAACGAAAGAGCGATTAATATCAAGAAAAATTATAAAGTGGAAAAGTGTCATCTACTAGTTTTGGGTTGGGTGGCTTTAATCTAGCTCACTTGGTTTTTATATCATTATATCAACGAAATAGGTATACATTTTTGTTTGCTTTATCAATTAAGAAAAGTATAATGAAGAAGAAGGGTTGGCCTATGTATTATTGGGTAGCGGGCGAGTGCATAAACTAAGGTGCGCGAGAGGTAAGAAGTCCAGTTAATTGCTTAAATTTTTGTACATAATTGTAAGACTGCTCCCAATGATCAACCCCAACAAATCGCTTTTGAAAAACCATTGCCATTTGTTCCTTTTTAAATACGTCGCTAGACTCATCAACTAGTAAGAAAAACACATTATCGCAAATATCTTCAAGAATGGATTGAACTAACTCTTTGGCAAAACATTCACATATTTGTTTCTGAATTTTTAGAGATGTTAAGATAAAATTCAAATGAGCTCGTGCTACGGTCATTCGAGTTTCTTCGTTTTCATTTGCAAGCAAGTGATAGAATTCTAAAAAAAAGACCTCTATTCAAAGAACTTATAGTTTCATCATGAACACGAAAAGGACATCCACCCTTCAACAAGAAGCCACAACTCTTAATCGATATATACAATCGAATTTGATAATCACTCATTTTTTGTTTAGTTTGCTTTTTTTTAACGGCTTGTTCAGTTTGCTTATTAAAGGCAAGAGAAATAGATTGTTTTTTCTTCATTAGATTTTCACATTTTTAAAGTGCTTTGTTGTAAAAACTATTAAGTTCACCTACATGGTCTTTCAAACTTGTCTTTTTATTCCAACTATCAAAACCCTGTACCATAAAAGCATCAACCGTACCATAATTTCTAAACAAATAACAATATGCTTTATCTTTTTTATACTATATTCTAACCAATGAAACTTATTGAACCAAGTGACAACAAAACTTCTTTTTTAGACCCAACCATTTTCTTGAAAACTTATGGCCCTTTGGTCAACAAGGACCTCCAATACATTCGTCTTATTTCCTTTACGATGCTAGAGTCATAACTATAGATGATTGACCTATCTGATGGATCTCATAGAAGATCATCTAATTATATATTAATTGGTGCGAAAGGAGTTGGAGTAGGTTGTGAAATAGGTTGCGGAGTAGGTTGTGGAACTCGATCTCCACCTCCATTACAACAAGGAACATGTTCAAAAAGCTTTCTATATCTTTTCATAGTTCCTATAAAAAATGTTTTAACCAAAAATAAGCAAATAATCATACAATTAACCCTTTAAATCGTATAATTAATAATGATATACACTAGCATTCATAAAACTGAAAAAAATGGCTCTTAACATGCTTGTAGTATTCAAAACCTTAAAATAAAATAATGACACTAAATCATTAATCTAAATTATATTCTATGGTAAAATTTATTCTTTTTCAGATAATAATTAAAAAAAAGTTTTTAATAACTATCTTTTGATGTTGAATGTTGATTGTCTTGACGTGTAGACTGGAACCTGGGAGGAACAGTTGAGTATAGTGGCGGATCTATGAATTCAAAATAGGGTATGCACTATCGTAGTATTAATAAATTTGATTTTTCGGGTTGAAAAATTGGGGTCAGATTTTTCGGGTTGGATTTTTCGGGTTGTACTTTTCCATACTCGGATTTTTTTTACAAGTAAAACTCTTCTAGTTTTTTGTAATAACATATAATGCTAAAATTATAGGTTTTAATCACTGTTATCAAGTTACACACAACTAATTATCAAAAATGGTAAGGATGAAAGCTATATTAACGTCAGCTTTGTACTAAAAAACAGCATGTGTTAAAAGGAATAAACTTTTGAAACAGATAAAAGACAATCTCCAAAATAAATTCATTACTCACTCAATAGTTCTACAACAAAAATGACAAAATATATTGAAAACACTATATATATAATTCTAGTGGGCTAGGCTTGACATGACACTGGACACATTCAAAATTATGCCACAAGATACTAGATTTATAGTACTATTGGGCTATTGGGCTCACAATAAAATCTATTGACCAGTTGACCTTAGTGGGTGTTTACTAAATTAAGTGGTAATAAAGGAATGTCTTAACTAGCCACTTATTAGGGAGACTCTAGTTTTAATAAGTCCCCCAATTAAGAGGCATTAAGGGTTGGGCCCACACATTAAGTGGGAATAAGAGAAAAAGAAACACCCCCTTAGTCTTCTTCTTTAACACATCGCATACTTGTTAGATTTTTTTACCCGTTATGCTTTTCTTCCTTTTTCATCATTTATTCCTTTCTTTTAAAATATTTGGGTATGCACTGATCATTTTGCAGTACTATAAAGGGTGTGCACATGTAAATCTGTGGTGTATTTTATACCAAGTTTTAAAGCAATCAAAAAAAAATTACACTACTAAAAATTTGCATAGGGTATGTACATGCACCCTGGTTACAAGCTAAATCCGCCCCTGGTTAAGTACTTGAGTACCAACACTTTTGTTTGAAAAATTGTGTTTTGTATTATTTGATCTAATTAATTTGGGTTTATTGGGCTTTTTATATCTTTAAAGTTATATATTAGGCTAAATAAAATATATTGAAAAACATTTGCATTTCGTGACCTAAAATAAGGTGTAGCCCTTGTCACACCCGACAACAATGTGGGTCTTTCTAATAAGTTTAATGTCGTGTTTACTTACATTCACCCTAAAAGCATGGCTAGAGTGAGTGATTGGTCGAAGAGCATCGCCCACTTTTGGATTGATAGATGTCAATGGTTACCAAAAAATATGGTGCTAGAATTTAGCTCGAAACCCATTGAATACTTTTCTCCACACAATACGTGTTACGGTGATAGGATGTCACATTAATTGATCTTATCTAGTAGTAAGACATAAAGGTACAAGAATACGAGTGAAGTTTAAACGGTGTTATAAGAATTTGACAACATAGAACTTTATCAATGATTTAATATGTTTGTTGATTTGACAACAAGATAGTATTTTAGTGATGATTTAAAGTTATATATAATTACTTAAAGACGTAATTGTAATTTCATATGTGTTGTAAGTCAGTTTGGATGGTTGAACCATTAAACCTGTTAAGATAACCATTCCATGAAATGTATGTTATTATACAAATTGTTTACGGCCCTCCTTAACACAAATTCCTGGCTCCGCTCCTGTTAACATGCTTGTAATATTCAGAACATTAAAATAAAAGAATGACACTAAATCATTAATCTAAATTATATTCTATGTAAAATTTATTCTTTTTCATATAATAATTAATTTTTCTTTTAATAGCTATCTTTTGATGTTGAATGTTGATTGTCTTGACTGAACCTGGGAGGAACAGTTGAGTACTTAAGTATCAACACTTAGTTTGATAAATTGTGTTTTGTATTATTAGATCTAATCAATTTGGGTTTATTGGGCTTTTTATATCTTATATATTGGGCTAAATAAAATATAAGGCAAATAGCATAAAAAGGTACTCAACTTAAGGGTGATTTTCAATTCAGGCATCGTACTTTTTTTCTTGCATAAAAAGGCATCCAACTTATTTTTTTGGCCAATTTAAGTATTTTTGTTAAATATTTAACTATCATCCCGTTAAGTTTTTACATTTCAAGTCCACCGGCCCGCTACCACCACCACCACCGATCATCGTCACCACCACCGAGCCTCCCCACCACTATCACTACGAAGTACCACCTCCACCCAAAGTCATTATAAAATCGGTTTTATAACGAATTAAGGCGTCAAGATTAAAGACAATAAGTAGT
>BQNB010090697.1:4289-27078 GCA_026074375.1 Tanacetum coccineum | reverse complement strand
CCATTTCAAAAATTAATTAAGATCAATATTTTTAAAGGACAAATACACTATTTTTCAAAGATATATCAATTAGAAATGCCCAACTCAAAGGAAAATGTAAAATACAAGTTTTACGTTAAAACGAAACTCAAAGTTATAACCACTATGTAGTATTTTGCATTTCTGACTTATTTAAGTTTAGAATGAAGACTTGGAAGTATTTTTAAATGAAAGTAGACTCAATTATCTTTGAAATGGAGGGTGGCACGACTTCTACGGACTTACGGTTAATTTTATATGATTTTTCGAAGTTTGCCAAAATATACATAAAGGTGATGGCCCCTAGATATATTTGGGGGCCGCCCTAGAATTTATGGGACCGCCACCAGAGACCCAAAAACACATTTTTAGTATAAAATCATTTGGTGACTTAATGTAGGGACGTAGGACTTCAGAAAGTTGTTTCAGCACATGAAATACGTGTTTAGACATTATTTCTACTCTTACGACTTAGACAAACATAAGTTAACACTTTCAAGTTCTTTTGAGAAAATTTTTCTTCTAGCTAGTATACGAAGTATATTTAATAACAAAACTAGTACGAATTAAACAACAAAACACTTTTCATATTTAATCCCCCTTCATGGGTAATTTGATACATGGATCGTACTCTATTTTAAAAATCATTTGTTTTGAAAACTAGAGCGACGTGGCTCTGATACCAATTGTGGAAACCATAGGGGGTGAATACGTTTCCTTTAAAAAATTTAAGATCAAAGATTATATCACTCTCTGTCGGTGGTCCCATAAATATATGGGGGGCGTCCTATTTAAAGGGACCGCCTACAGAAGAGGTTTTAGGACTAGATCATTTGTATCAAATCACCAATCAAGTTTGACGCAATATGAGAAGTGTCGATAATGGATTTACAATTACTGGCGCATATTCTACCAATATATGTACACTCATAATGTTTACTACAAAGAGCTATACAACCATGACTAACACAACATACACAATAATTCACACAATCATAAGCACAATCCAAGTGTAAAAGTAAAGCGATAAATGTAAAGACATAAGTAAAGAGAAAGGTAAAAGAAAATGCAAACCGACACGATGATTTATAGTGGTTCGATCACCAAGCTCCTCTTCGCCCTACTCCACTCCTCGAGTATCCAACTCAAGAGTTACTTCACTAATCAACAAGCTCCCTTTCAGCGGAGAAAACCTTATACCAATGCTTACATTCTACCCGTTATGTTTTATGGCCCAACATAACAAACCCTGTATTTTATGGACTAAACACATAAACCGCGTTGCTTACATTATTTTTTGACACTAAGCTAGATGTCGAGTCCTAATCTTAGCTAGAACCAATCTACCACATCACCAATGTATTTTAAGGCCTAAAATACTAACCAACCCACAATTAACCCATCCAAATATATACATCATTTGGATCTACACACTACTAAAGATTGGAAGACATGGACTTGATCTATATGTAACAAATGTTACAAATGGACTAACTAGACTACATAACTTCGGATCTTGAAGATGAGCGAAGTTCTTCTCTTGCACTTGAGGAAAGGAGGAACGGATAGAAGATTTGATCACATTTAAACAAGATTAACCAAGTTGAATGATCAAAGATTTAGAGAGATTTAGTAAGATCTAGAGAGAGAAAGAACTGAAAGAAAATCATGCAAAAGGGTTATAAAAATAGTTGGAGGTGACCCACTATTTATTAGATCTTACAAGTCACATGTTTGTCATTACCAAAACATAAAGAGATCATATAGATTAAATATCGTAATATTTGCACTAACACTTATGTCTTACACAAGACCTCAATGGAAAAAAAATCAACAACGTTGGTGGAGTATCTATAATCTGGAATCTTATGTATGTTGTAGTCATGCTGGTATCTAGACGCATTTACAATACACATTCTGGCTTATAAACTCAACATGGTGATTCATACTGAGCAAATATCAGGGGGGATTCTCGTTCTAATTATTTTATTTCTCGTTTTTAACTATTATATTTATACAACGAGGGCGTTGTATACTTTAAGTGGGGGGAGGAGAATTAGAACACTACTTGTTCTATTTTTCACATTAATATGCTTAAATTATGCATAAATTTAAAAAAAATTCGAGCATACTTTTGTGAAATTACTAGTTACATAACCTGCATACAAAACCCTTATTAGATATTGTGAGGATTCAGCCTTATAAATTTCCGAATATTTGCTAAAATCCCACAAAAATATGAGTGTGCTGGTGATGTTGTAGACTTTAAAACTTAGCTTGGTATATCTATTCGAGTCCACAATCATGAGTACTATGGATTTAGATTGAGTAATGATATGTGTTTAAATACACATACCTTTTACCTAATAAAACGAGCTAAAAAGACCAATAATGACCAATAAATACATAAAAACTTGTATTCGTTTATATTGTGAATTGTGTCTTGCAGGTAACGGGTATTGCACAAAAGGAAAAAACAAGCAAAACAGACAAAACCGATCACGGGGATGGAAAGAGTATAAAAAATCGAAGCCGAAGGCAAATTTATCTTGAGTATTAACCAAAGCCAATCCTATTAATCCTTTAACCTAAAAGAAACCCTAAAAACATTGCATCGTTAGTCCTAAACAGCTTGCACAGTTAGTCCTTGGGGACTTACACCGTTAGTCCTTATAAATTTCAACATAAATCCATAATCCCTTTTTACTACATCTGACCCAATTTGATAAACCAACCCAACACCTTATAACAACCCGAGTCCACCAGCCTTATAACCCCTTACTCGGATCCCTTTTAACCCACCAAACCCGACCCATCATATCAAACAATAAAAAAAACCAACCCGCCAAAGTTATAACCCGCCATTGTTACTATTCACCATACCCTACCTCTTTTACCATGCAACATTACACCAGGGTTAAACCCCCCACTAAAACCTCCTTCTAGAAGAACCCCTACCACGTCTGTCAAGGAATGACAGAGTGGCGATCCCAAGAAAGGTTATTGGGCAGAGGACGACGTAGACAAGATAAAGGCTAAAGAAACACAAGGGCGATTCAATGGACAAGATTAAAGCTTTTCACTCCTTTCACACAAGAAGCACAAAGAAGACCTAGATCCTTTCATCACCTCCTATAAATAGAGGCTTAGTTTCTCAGTTTTAGGTGTTCTTTTCCAGTGTTCTTTTTCTTGTATTTTTATTTACAGTTTTTTAGCTTATTGTTATTTCCTTTTGAGTATTATAACCGTTTTTAAGTATTAATAAAAGTTTGAGGTATTGTAAGAAATTCGTGTTTGATCCTTTGTTGAGTTGTTTAAGCTTTAAGCTATGAAAACAGCTTATGATCTCACTTAAAGCTTCACTAAAATCCACCAAAAATCACCTAAAAAGAGCTTTTATAGATGATAAGCCAATTCTGGAAGGGCTTATGGGTTTTACTATCCTGTCTTTGACAAGCTAAAGGTTGTAGATCAGCTTATTATAAGCACTTTTTGCCTTGTTTAGAGCAAGGGCTTTTGTAAGTTCAACTTTTTACTTTTAGCTTATTTACTTTTCAGCTTATCGTCTTGCTTATTTACTGTTGCTACTGCTTATTTATGCTTATCTATGTTTATTATTGTGTTATGTTAATGTTAATTGCTTATTGGTAGTTTAAATATCATTTGAACATAAATCTGTCATAAAAAAAACCAAAATGGGTTTGAGTTTCTTAAAAGGGTGTTTAGCTTATTTCTTATTTAAAAGTGGTGTTTGATTATTAAAATTTGCTTATTAGACTTGTTTTAAACTATTTAATATATGGTATCTTGAATTTAAGCTTAAACTCAAAGTTCTATAAGCTAAAAATGGGTTTGAGTTTCTTAAAAGGGTGTTTGGCACTAGCAGTTCTAACCTAGTTAGGACTGCTAGAAGGCTTTCAAACATTTTGGTCAAGTTTGATGTTCATTTTTTAGGTTATAAGATTATGTTTTTAAGTTTTTATAAAGCTAAAACTGTTTGTGAAAGGTTTTTGTGCTGATTTTTAGAAACTGTGACCATGACTCACAGTTTTGAGGCTTATAGGCTTGGCCCTTTGTTTGATGCTCTTTGGTGCTCTTTTTGAGCTTATTTGAGTCTTATAATTGGTTAGAAACACAGTCTAAGAGTCTTGCACTTGTGGTTTAAAATCTTGTAAGAAACTGTCATATGTCACAGTTTTGAAAAAGCTCAAAGTCACCTTTTAAATCTTAAATTTAAGGTAGTTAAAATAGGTTTTAGAATCTAAAATTTGGAGCACAAATAGTTTGTAGGTCAAAGATAATCTGTTAGGGCTTATTATCTTGGTTATAGCTTATTAGGTTATCTAAATTTAGGCCTAAAAGTAGCACTTTAGTGTTTTGATAAAAATTTGAAAAATCCAAAAAATAGTGTAAACAGTCTGACATAGCCTTTTCAATTAGCTTTTTCTTTGCCTATTTAGATTTCAAAATGTTTTCTCTGAGCTGTTTTGAGTAGCTTATAATATAAGCTTATTAGTTTTGCTAGTCAATAAGCCATAAGGATTTGATTTAGGGCTTAAAATTAAGCCCAAAAGTGGTTGGTCTGTTTGTTAGCTGTTTTTAGCACTAAAGGAGCTTAACTGATATTTAGAGCTTATAGCTTTTAGGATTGCTTCTTCTGAGGATTGTTGAGCTTAAAGAGTTTGATTTTAGTGTTAGCAGCTTATTTGAACTTTGGTTTAGCTTATTGAAGCTTATTGAGAAATTTAAGTTTACTAAAGCCTCTACGTCTTTTAAATAGAAACTGCTTCTTGTTTGCTTATTTTGTGCTTTTCCTGGCGTATTTGTGTTTTTATAAAAAGTGCTTTCATTAAAAGTGGTTTTTAAGCTTATTAAAAGATTTTGCAAAAAGAAATTTCGAAAAATAAAAGCATATAAATGTATAGGGAAGCCAATGGTGAGCATGACTCGAACCCCTAACCTCAACCTTATCCCTTATATGTTTTTAACATACACCCCACAACCAACTGCGCCCTTGGGTCTTTTCTGTTAGATCCTTGGGCCAATTTTCTTTTATAATCTTTTTCCTAGTTTTGCTTTTCTAGCTTATATGATTTTTCTGGGCTTATTTATAAGCCCTATTTTTCCAGTTTTATTTTTCTTGCCGTAGTAATAGTTTAAAGTATTTTCTGTAAGTTTTCTAGAATTATTAAAATTAGTTTACTATTTTTAATGATTTATTTAGATTAAATTAGTTTTTAATTCATATTAAATAAAAAATATATATATATATATTACTTTTTTTGAAAATTATTTTAAGTCATTTAGGATTTATAAAAAATAAATTTGCAATTTTAGAGTTAAATTTTGATAATTTAGGTTTAAGTCGCGTTTTTAGTATTCCCGTTATTGTTTTCGTGCTTATTTTGTAATTGCTTTAAGTATTGATTGTCTTTGCTTGTTTTTGCATTATACTTATTAGAATTAGAAATCAAAATCAAAATCTTAAACTATTCAATTCACGCGATCACGAACTTAATCGATTTTCAATTCGCACCTCGTCGAGATACGACTCGGGATGGTTTTGAATTTTACTTTGTATAAAAGTAATCTTCTAGAATCCTCACGGAATACTTACTTCTTATACTATTATTGATAATTAGGTGTTTTAGGTATATATTATATATCCTATTATATTAAGAATCAATTTTTGGCGCCGCTGCCGGGGAGGTGTGTGCGATTATCGTGTTTTCGTTTGAAGATTAGTTTTTGAAGACCCTTCCTCGTGAAGTTATCGCTTTTAATTTGTGAATATTTTCTTTTTATTAAACTATAAAAATACAAAAAAAAATATTTTCTCAAATTTTTTTAGTAATAAAAAATACAAAAAAAATCAAATAACCAACAAAATCAACCGTTGTGTCATTTGTGAATTCGGCTCACCTTTAGATTACAAACTTTAAGAGAATTTTAAGGAGGGTTGATCCTACGAACTTCGACCCGAAAGGAGAAGGTTTTTAAAACACTTCGCGCTTACTTGATCCTCCGCTTCTTTGTGCGTTTTCTAAAGAGCTACCTTTCACTTGTACGATTATCGGTTACAAAAATATTTTTCTTTTTATTTCTCTTATTTTGTTTTTAGTGTATGCAAACTCTCTCTTCTTCAAAATTCGTTGGTGAACCTTCTATGAATCCTACTTCTACGATTCCGAAACATCGTAATCGTAGACGTTCAAAACAAAGAGTCGAACCGTTCGCTCTTGAAGAGACTCTCGTAGTTACGATGGCCGATCAACGTACTATGGAGGAATTACTCCGTGCACCCACCGAGGGTTATGCAGAGGAAATCGTAGTACCACCCATTCCCGCTGAGCATTTCAAGCTCAAGCATAGTCTAATCAATCTTGTAACTTCAAAACAATTCTTCGGTTTTGAAAAAGAAGATCCTCATGCTCATATTCGATATTTTAACAAGATTACTTCTACGTTGAAGTACAAAGATGTATCCGAGACATCGATTAAGCTTATGCTTTTTCCATTTTCTATCGATGGTCTAGCCCGGATTTGGCTAGACAAAGAACCTTCTCGTTCTATTCTCACTTGGGACGATCTTGTGTCCAAGTTTATTAACCATTTCTTTCCCCCCTCAAAAACAACAAATCTCCATAATGAAATTTCAAATTTTCATTAAAAGTTTGAGGAAACATTTAGTGAGGCATGGGACCATTTCAAGGATCTCCTTCGAGCATGCCCTCATCACGGTTTTACCGAATTGCTTCAACTCGATACCTTCTACAATGGTTTAAACCCATCCGATCAAGATTCGTTGAATTCTGCCACCGATGGCAATCTTTTGGAAAGAAGTGCACAAGATGTGTTAAAAATTATTAAAAACAAGTCAAAAGTTCATACTTCAAGAAACAAACCGATTGTTTCTCAAGCGAAAGAAAGTAATGTTGATTCTTCAGAGATAGCCAGTGTCGTAGCTAGTGCCGTGACCAGTGCCATGACCGCGATGTTTAAACAACATCGAGTAACCCCATCTCCAGCTTCCGTAAAAGCTATTGAGGAATCTTGTGTTACTTGTGGTGGTGCTCACTCTTACCGACAGTGTCCTGCCACCGATGGCAACACTTTTTCGGGATATCAAGACAATATTCAAGGATATGTTTCAGCAGCCGCAATGAACTACAATCAGGGAAATACCAGTTACCGTCCTCAGAATGTAACTAACCAGATTTAACCATCAGGTTTTGCTCAACCGAATGTACAAAATAATCAAACCCGGTACAATCAAGGATACAATCAAGATAGAGGAAATTATCAAGGAAATACATCTTATCAACCTCCGATTCAACAATCTCAAGTTGCTACTTCGAGTGACTTAGAGAAATTTAAGAAAACAAATGAAGCTAACATGAAAGCTATGCAAAATCAAATCAATAATGTGAAAAATGAATTAAGAAATGAAATGCAAAATTCGATACAAACTTCAATGTCAAATCAAACCAATGAGCTTAAGAACATGATGGCTAGTTTCTTTCAAATGAATACCGCTTCTTCTTCGAGTTCGGGTCCACTTCCTAGCAACACTGTTGCTAACCCAGAGGTGACTTGAAAGAAATCACCACCCAAAGTGGTATTACTTATGATGGGCCACCTACTCCTCCTCCTTTTTCTTCTCCCCCCAAGGTGGTGGAACGGGAACCCGAGGTGACAAAGGATACGGTGCAACCAAGTACCGAACACATCCAACCTCCAGTAGTCCAAACTCGTGTTCAAATTGATGAGCCTGATGTTGCTCCAAAGCCTAAACCGACTATACGTTATCCTTCACGAGCCAACAAACAAAAGCTTCATGAAAAAGATGATAACCTTGCTTCAAAATTTGTTGAAATTTTTAGGGAATTACATTTCGAGCTTAGTTTCGCAGATGCTCTTTTACATATGCTAAAATTTGCTTCAATGTTTAAAAGTCTCCTTAATAACAAAGAAAAATTGTTTGAATTAGCTAAAACGCCGGTGAATAAGAATTGTTCGGCGGTTATCCTAAAAACGTTGCCCGAAAAACTTGGAGACCCCGGTAAATTTCTCATTCCATGTGATTTTCCGGAGTTAGTTGAATGCTTAGCGGACCGATCCACGACTCGACCGGCCAGAATTGCCGAAGATGTCTTGGTTAAAGTAGGAAAGTTCCATTTTCCGGCCAACTTCGTAGTTGTTGATTATATTGTCGATCCTCGGGATCCCTTAATTCTCGGGAGACCTTTTTTGAGGACGGCACGTGCTTTGATTGATGTTTACGGTGAAGAACTAACCCTACGTGTTGATGATGAAGCGATAACCTTTAAAGTTGGACAAACTTCAAGATACTCCTACAATAATTCTGAATCAGTTAATCGAATCGATGTCATCGACATTTCATGTGAGGAGTATGCTCAAGAAGTTCTCGGTTTTTCAGATATTTCTAAGACTGGCAATCCCACTCCGTCTTTAGATCCTATCCTTTCTACTTCTTTCCCCTCTCTCACTCCTTTTGAAGGAGGTGACTTTATTTTGGAAGAAATCGAAGCTTGTCTTACAAATGATTCAATTCCATCGGGAATTGATAATGCCGACTTTGATCCGAAGGGAGACCTTCTTCTACTCGAGAAGTTATTAAATGATGATCCATCATCTCCTCTCCCTCCGAAGTAACTTCATTTTGAGGAACTTAAAACAATTAAATCTTCTATTGATAATCCTCTGGAGCTGGAGCTCAAGGATTTACCGTCTTATCTTGAATATGCGTTTTTAGAAGGAACTGATAAATTACCCGTCATAATTTCAAAAGAGTTAAAAGATGAAGAAAAGACCGCCCTTCTAAAAGTTCTTAAGTCACACAAATAGGCCATCGCATGGAAAATCTCTGACATTAAGGGTATCGACCCTAATTTTTGTACTCATACGATCTTAATGGAAGACGACTTCAAACCGGCGGTTCAACATCAAAGAAGGGTAAATCCAAAAATTCATGAGGTTATCAAAAAGGAAGTTATCAAACTCCTTGATGCTGGATTGATTTACCCTATCTTCGATAGTCTGTAGGTGAGCCCCGTTCATTGTGTGCCTAAGAAGGGTGGTATGACCGTTGTTGAAAATGAAGATAATGAGTTGATTCCTACAAGATTAGTTACCGGATGGCGAGTTTGTATAGATTACCGAAAGCTTAATGATGCGACTCATAAAGATCATTTCTTGTTTCCGTTTATGGACCAAATGCTTGAAAGACTCACAGGAAATGAATGCTATTGTTTTCTAGATGGTTTTTGGGGATATTTTCAAATACCTATTGACCCGAAAGATCAAGATAAGACCACCTTCACTTGCCCTTATGGGAAGTTTGCCTACCGTCGTATGCCTTTTGGTTTATGTAATGCTCCGGGCATGTTCCAAAGGTGCATGATGGCCATTTTCCATTATATGATCTAGGAAACAATGGAGGTCTTCATGGACGATTTCTCGGTCTTCGGGTACTCTTTCTCGTCATGCCTCTATCATTTAGAGAAAATGCTAAAATGGTGCGAAGACACTAATTTAGTTCTAAATTAGGAGAAATGTCATTTTATGGTAAAAGAATACATTCTTTTAGGACATAAAATTTCAAAGTCCGGGATTGAGGTCGAAAAGCTAAAGTTGATGTTATAGCTAAACTCCCTCATCCGACTACCATTAAAGGCGTTTAAAGTTTTCTAGGTCATGCCAGGTTTTATCGTCGATTTATTCAAGATTTTTCTAAAATCGCTCGGCCGATGACCTATCTTCTTCAAAAAGAAACTTTGTTTGTTTTCTCGAAAGAATGTATTGAAGTGTTTAATATACTTAAGAAAAAGTTAACCGAAGCCCCGATTTTAGTTGCCCTCGATTGGGACCTACCATTTGCCCCCCCCCCACCCCTCGATGGGACCTAACAATTTGAAATTATGTGCGTCGCTAGTGATATGCAGTAGTGCTGTGTCTTGGGGCAACTGACTAGACCATACATTTTCAGCCCTATACACTATGCAAGTATGGACCATGACGGTATGCTCAAGCACATTGACTCGGACTTGTCAGAAAAGAATTATTAGCCGTGGTGTTGCTTTTGAGGAAAATGCGCCTAATTAGTCTTATCAAAGACCATAGTGTATACGGACCACTCGGCTCTTAAGTATCTTCTTGCTAAGCAAGATCTAAGCCGAGATTGCTCCGGTGGATTCTCCTACTCCAAGAATTCGATGTTATTATTCGTGATAAAAAAAGGAAGCGGAGAAATTCTCGCTCGGCCATAACACTTATCAGACTAGAAATCCCATCTGAAATGATCTCTGAGAGAAATATGGAGAATTACGGAAACATTTCCTCTCGAGTATCACTCTGGATGGTTACCTTTCGTAGTGATTAGAAGATGTCCCATGGTTGTCCGACAGTGCGAAATTTCATATGACGGGAATTTTATTGTTACAGGGATGTTTGTCCCAACAAAAGAAAAAAAATGTCTTAAGGATGTTAAGCATTATTTTGGGAAGACCCTATTTGTTTAGTTTTGTGGCGGATCAAATGATTAGGTGGGTGTAGTTTCACGGCCAAGAAGCCGTTGATATCCTCATGGCTTGCCATAATGGACCCACGGGGGACATCAGTGGTGCCAACTTACACCGCGTAAAAAAGTCTTGATGTCAGGATTCGTTTGCATGTTATTACCGAGGATGCCTATGACTTGGTAACACGGTGTGGACGCTTGTCACGTCAAGTCAAATCTCGTAAGTGATGATAATGCCTCAAATGATATCATGTTTGCGAGATCTTTGACATGTGGGGCATCGATTTTATGGGACCATTCCCGTCTTCACAAGGGAACAAGTATATTCTCGTGGCCGTCGACTACTTGTCAAAATAGGTTGAAGCAAAAATGCTCCCTACTAACGACAACTGAGTTGTTGTAAAATTTTTGAAATCCCTTTTTTCCCGATTTAGAACTCTACGTGCTATAATCAGTGATCGTGATACAACTCTTTTTGTAATGAAGTCATTTGCTAAAGTTATTGCTTTAAATATGAGTTATCATCGTCTCTCTACCGCGTATCACCCACAAACAAGTGGGCAAGTGGAGGTTTCAAATCGTGGCTTGAAATGAATTTTAGAGAGGACCGTAGGTGAAAACAGTGGTGTTCTTGGTCCGAATAGCTAGTTGAGGGGCGCATATGGGCTTCCGTATCGCTGTGTCAGCTAAGACACCCATGGGTGCCCCACTCTTTTAAGCTCATGTACGAAAAGGCTTGCCATCTTCATATCGAGCTAGAGCATAAGGCATATTGGGCCTTAAAACATTGTAATTTTGACCTTAAGACCGCGGGTGCTCACCGGAAAGTTCAAATGAATGAATTAAACGAACTTCGTGATCTAGTCTACGAGAATTCTTTGATCTACTAAGAGAAGACGAAGAAGATTCATGACTCCAAGATTAAAAACCACGTCTTCAACGTTGGTGATCGAGTTCGTCTCTTCAATTCTCGATTAAAGATTTTCTCAGGAAAGCTAAAAACCCGTTGGACCGGGCCATTCACCATTGCTCAAGTTTTCCCTTATGGCACCGTTGAGTTATCTTCAACTGACGGGCCAAACTTTAAGGTGAACGGTCATAGACTTAAGTATTATTTTGGAGGGGACATACCACCGATGGTTGTCTCGGATCTCCAAACTTTCCCCATGGACAAATAAATTCGGGGAAGAGTCAAGCTTAGTGACTCATTAATAAACAAGAGCTTTGTGGGTGGCAACCCATACTTATCCTTAGTATATTAGTATAATAATTATTAATAAGTGTGATGTGAGGAGGCTTGCCTCTTCCTTTCTTGTGTTTTGTGTTTTGTGGTTTATGTCCAGGTTTACCCGGATTATGAAGATTCTCGTGCTTGTGGTTTTGTCCATCACTCGATCTTCAATCCTTTGCATGCTTATATTTGGGAATCTAATATCTGAGATCTAATTGATTTAGCGTTTATCTATTAGCATACTTAATAAATGGCTTTAGATTTGGGTAGAAACCCCTTAATATTTAGATTATGCCTTGAAATTAGTATGAGGTAATAGTCTCACATTGAGGACAATGTGTAATTCTAGTATTAGGGGGGGTCTTTTGATTTGATCTTACTTGCATTTGCCCTGTCTTCACATAATCCCGTTTTTCCACCAAAAATAGTAAAAATATGCCAAATTCTAAAATTTTCAAAAATAGAATAAGTGTTTTGACACATAGTTTTGCCTTTTTAGGAATAAATTTTGACTTGATCAAGCATGTTGCGTTCTAGCTTGCCCCTTAACTTATATAAATTTAAGCTTTTGCTAGTCTTTTATACAAGAAGCTTTAAAATGCGAATTCTAGCTTAAAAGAGCCAATAGTTTGCAAGTTTCCATGATAGACTTTAAACATGCAAAGCTTGTTTTATTAGACTAAGCATTCGCGGATCTTTTTATTAAAGATTTTAAATTAGCGAAGAACGAGAAATGATAGAGTTTTATATAAGTTAGATGCTAAACATAGAGTAGTTGGAACCTTTAAGGCTCCATAAAGTGTTATATTGTGGATGTTTTGCTCGTCATCAACTAAATAAACTATATAAATTTTTGAATAAATAAAGTTACTTTAGTTTTTGCGATCTTAGTTTATAATTACTTCGTAAAGATTCCTTCTGGTGAAAGTAAGGTACACATCGAGGTTTTATCAGTGTTGTGGGGAAATAGACTCCTGGACCATGGTCGGCTCGCATACCGATGTAGCAGTTGTTAAAAGACCACATGACTTGAAATTTGGCTAATAATAATAAGTTATGTAATAAACCGAAGCTGAAATAAGACCACTACCTCTTGTCGGCTCACAACCGATGTGGTAGTCGTTTAAAGGGTGGAGGTAATAATAATAATAAAACTGTGGGCTGATAAAAGTTTACTGCATCTTGCTGGCTCACAACCGATGTTGCAGTCTTCTAAATAAGGCACATAGTAATAATCCGAGACTGATAAAAGTTTGTTGCATCTTGCTGGCTCACAACCAATGTTGCAATAATAACAATAATAAAGCCAAATTTCGACTTCGGGGTTATCTAAATAAAGCCTCCAACTCTGGACTCGTAGTTGAGTTGTTTCGGATGAAATAAAAAGGATAACCCCTAAATCATGTGAATATAGAACCTTAATGTGGACCTTATTCTCACCATATCGTCTCTTTAGGAAAGGATTTTAAACTAATTATGGTCTAAACCGAGTTTTACTTTATATGAATAAGGCATTAATTTATTTGTCACAAATAATAATAATAAAACCCTTAGAGGATTTAGGAAATAAGGGAGCGAAAATTAGCTATGCATTCACAATTAACATTTATGAGTAGTGTTAGCATTTAACTTGTATTTAACAATGATTTCGTTTTTAAGCTTGGTTTGGGGCAGGTGAAAAATCAAAGACGATGAATTTATCCTTTTTAGTGCTTCTTGTTCCGTGAAGTTATGAATAAATGCAAAAAAATGGTTAAACGGGGGGCTTTTCAAAACTATTAATTTTTTAATCTCCTTAGATGAACACTTAGCTACTTTTCGAGGTAATTAGTCTAACGGGGTTGTAATTTTTGGTTTTTGATGCTAGTCCGAACACACTATACGTAAATATATATATAGCATATAAGGAATATATCAAATAATAGTAAAGTAAGTATTTTCCGTCGGGTTCTAAAAACAAACTTTTAACCAAAGTTGTAAAACCTAAAAATCTCAACAAGTGTAAAATTATCAAAATACCCCTAATGCAAGAAAGTACATAAAAGTTTAAATAAACTTCATTTAAATGTTAGAAATTATAAAAATGCAACATGTGACAATTATGAAATTTATGTAAGATTAAAATACCTTATATTTTGTAAGAAAAATAATTAATATTTATGTATATACATTAATGCCGAATTATGTATATTTAATTGTTTATACCTTACAATTAATATCAAATAAATATGGATAGTTACAAAATAAATATTGGCAAGTTACAAAATCTGATTTAATCACTTTAAAAGCCCATAAATTCGGCCATAATACCCATTATATTTCTTTTATGATTTTATTTTGTTAAAACCTAAAAACAAAACATAACCGAAACCCTAAAATCAAAAGAGGCGGCACCAAGAAATTTTCCAAGGGCAAGGACGAATTTTCCAAGGTGTTTTGAAGATCAAGGAAGGTGGGAAAAATAGTGGGAAGATTGTAGAGTGCTTGGTTCGATCGTGGTAATCGTTTGATTCGAATAAACACAACCGAATTCTATAAATTCATCAAATCATCAAGGATCATCAAGGGTATTTTTGTATCTCATTTTTCATCATATTAATTCGTTCTATGCTTAAGAAAAATTATCATGCATGTTATATTGATTTTATAAATTAAAACATGTTCGAAACCCTAATTTTTAGCTAATTATGAAATCGGCATAAAAATTATTTGTACAATTGATTTTATATTTTTCTAAGGGTATTTATATCATATATGACTCAGATAAATTGTTGGAAAAATTTAGGAAGGATTCGAATAATTATTGGGGATTTATCTTTGTTTGCCGATTTCGAATAAAAGGAAAAAGGAAAGAAATAAAATTAGGGTTAGGGTTTTAATAATTTTTCCAGGTTCTTCTAATGCTAATGATTGTATAAAAATTGGGAAATGTTTGGGGAAAAATTTAATTAGGGTTTTAGTGATTTACTTATTAGCCGATTTGATTTTTAAAGTATAAGGGGGTGATTTGTAATTTCTGAAACTATGAGGTCTATTTTAAACATGTTATTATACTTATTATAATCTGTATAAAATAAGTTGAGGGGTATAAAATGTCATATTGATATTATTTTGGATTAAAATGGTTAATTACATATAATAAGTAATTAGAAATTAATTAATTAAAATAGAGGGACTGAAATTGTAAATTCTGAAAAGGAGGAAGTTTGAGTTAGTAATTTATGTATAAGTATGAATTTGTCAATTTTTGGATCTATAGGACTTGTTTTGTTATTATGGATGATTATAGGGATATTGTTTAATATTTATAAACAACAAGGGCTAAATATGTAAATTAGTGTGGAATTAGGTTAGACTTGTAAATACAAAAATGGAGGTATAATCTGAAAAAATATGTGTGGAAACTTTGATATTTACACTTTTACTTGAAAAGTGTTGATTTTTGTTATTTAACCTAAATTATGGAAAGTTGTCATATTTAACCCTAAATTGTAAGGTGGATATATTAGTCCCTAAATAATCAAAATACTTAATAGAATTCATATGATGAATATTATAAAAATTAGAAACTTTACTAAAATGGAAATTACTAAAATGGAAAGTTACTAAAATGGAAAGTAAACTCTAAATGATTGTTTTGTAATTTCGAATCATCATTTCTTTAGGATTCGGTTCAGAAGAGTGATTTTGATTTCAAGTGGGTTTTCTTTGATTATTGCTTTGCTTCGAAATAAGGTACAGATATTCTGACCTTATCGTTAAGGTTTTTCATGACATATTCCTCTCTATCTTTGGTTACTTATGTGATTTGCTACATTTGCTCTGAGCTTTTATCTTGGTTTCTTATATGATATGTTATTTGTTTATTTGAACCCTGCTATGTACTTTGATATTTGACTTTGACATGGAACTCTTGCTATGATCCCTTTGAAATGAACTTTGATATGAATTTGCTTTGAAACCCTTCAGATGAAATCAAGCCTCTATTTGTTTCTTAGCTTGAAAGGTACATAGCCGTTTCTGTCATTGAGGACACCTTTGGCATGACTAATTGTGTGCGTGTATGTGATTTCTCACGCCGTCCCATTTGATATTATATTGCGCATTTTTGAAGATTATTATTTGTTTAAGGGGCGTATGGATGCATCCTAGATTTGTTTTGTATTCGATGGATTATGACATTATGATATATGTATATTTGGTGACTGATGTTTGGGTGCATTCCACGTCTTTTACAAATTTTGGAGCTAGCTACTCCATGGTTACTATGATATGGATTTGTTGGGGCTTGGAATCTGGACTTGATTTGATTTTTGATTCAACTTACTTTACACTATGATTGATTCCGATTTGTCTTACTTTATTTGTATTCCTATGATCATGTCTTGTGATATCCTTTGTACTTACTTGTAATCTCGTTTATCCTTTGATTTGTCAGTTATCTTTTGCGTTCAATTATATTATATCTGTTCACTGGGCTTTGTGATGCTCAGGCAGCATTTTCTTTTCTTGCGGCAGGTATCTAAGCTAGAGCTGGGGTTGCTTTCGGGATATGAGATGCTGAGTGTGGAATTACGCGAGCTCTTTGTTGTTGATATTTGATTTGGTACTTTTTGAGACATTTGTCTATTTAGGTTATTAGTTTGATATGTATGTCTTTTAAGTACTATGTACCTTAAGTCATGTTGATTACTTTTTCCTTGGTTATTTATTTGAGACTGCGCTGCTTATGTTGTGATAATGATTAATGTTGGGTTGTTAGTTTTCGTGGTTGATGGTGGTTGTATAGGTTGTGTGATTTGGTGTGGTTTAGGGGCGTTTGTGGTGGGGTGGTGTGTGAGGTGTGAGGGTTTTGGTAATTTGGTGGGTGTTTTGTGGTGGGGTGGTTTGGGGATGGGGGTTAGTGTGGGGTGCGTTTTGTTTCGGTTGTTTGGAATTTAGAGGGGTTATTTGTTAGTATGTTTTTAGGTGGGCGTATAGTTTGTTTTGTGGGGGTAGAGGGTTTTGGTGGGGTCAGTGTTAGTTTTTTTGTTTTTATTGGCGTGTTATGTGTTTATAATATTATTATTCTATTTTTTTTATTGGTTTGTTTTTTTGTATTTTATTATTTTTTTAGTTGTCTATATTATTGTTTTTTTATTTGTTTGTGTGTTCTTTATGATGTTTTATTTTTTAGTTTGAGTTATTTTTTTGTTTTTGTTTTGTGATTATTGTTGCGTTTGTATGTAGTTTATGTATTTGCACTTGTTGTGTTCATGTGCTTTAGTGTGGATTCATTTTTTATTAGTTTATTTTTATTTTTGTTTCGATTTTGTTTATTTTATGTATGGTTTCGTTGTGTTGTTTTTTTATTTTTTTTTGTTTTTTTATTGTTAATCGTTTTACTTTTTTATATGTTGTTCTATATTATTTCATTATGTAAGTGTTTAGTTCGATGTTTTTTTGTCTTTTGTGTAATTATTGTGGTTTTTTGTATTTTTTGTTATATTTAAATTTGTTTTTATTTGTGTTTTTTATTGTAATAATTTGTTTTGTTTATTGTTTTTTATTAATTCTCTGATTTTAGTTAGTATTTAATGTCTGTACTTATGGATTGTTTTGTTTTAGTTTGTTGGTGTTTATTTTTGCTCCAGTTGTTATTTTTTTTATAATTTTGTATATGTATGTATTTTCTTAGTTTTATTTTTTTGTTAGTGGTGATCTTGGTGTTGTATTACTGTTTTTTTTGGTTATCTTTGTTTTCTTTTATGTTTTGTTTTGTTTTTGTTGCTTATTTATTTTCTTGTTTTTGTTTGTATTTTTTGTTTATTTTACTGTTATGGTCTGTCTTTGTTTGTGTTATGTTAATAGTATTATCTTTATGTGTTTTTTTTGTGTGAGTTCTTTTTGTGCTTTTGTAATTCTCATTTATGTTGTTTTGACTGTTGTGTTGTTGTGGGTTTCTGTACTTGTATATTATTGATTGTTTTTTAGTGGTATTTATTCTTTAGTAATCTTATAGTTATTGTTTGTGTTTTTAGAGTGTTATAATGTTGTATAGTTTGTGTTTGGTGTTGTTTGTATTTTTTTGTGGTGTTTTTGTTTATTTGTATTTTTGGTGGTTATGTTGCTAAAAAATGGTTTTTTTATTTTTATTGTTAAATGTTTGTGAGTTACTTGTTTGTAATTTTTTTGTTATTTTTGTTTTGTTTGTTTTTTGTTGTGTGTTTATTTGTTTTCTCCTTTTTATTTTGCTACTTTTTTTTGTTTTTTGTCGTCTGTTTTTTAGTTTTTTTTTTCGTATTTAATGAGATTATGTTATTGTTGTTGGTTTTAGTTTTTTGTGTTTTATATTTTTTGTGTTGTTTGTTATTTTAACGTGTTTATTATTGTTTATTTTTTTTTATTTGTTATTGTTTGTAGTTTTTTTTAGGTTTTTTTGGTTTATTATATTTGATTTATATGTTTGTTTATTTGTTTGGTTTGTAATTTATTGTGTTCGTTTTTTTTTAAGTTGTTTTAAAGCTTTGGATCCGGTTATTTGTTGTTTAACTTCTCGTTTTTAGCCGTGTTTTGCTTGTGTGTGTTGTTGTGTATGATCGCGTGCTTGTTACTAGTGTTTATTTTTTGTTGTTTTGGTCTGTCTCTTAGTGTTTTGTTCTTGATTGTTTATAATTTTTTCTTGGTCATATTATTTTTTGTTAGTGTTTTGGTTATTGTTGTTTTGTTTTGTTTTTTTTTTTTTGTTTATGTAGTTCGTATTGTTGTTGGTGTTTATATTTGGTTTTTTGTTGTTCTTTTATATTGCCTGTGATGTACAATATTTGTAATACTTCTACCATCTTTGGGTCAGGGCGTTACAATGTATGGTTCAAGCTGCAGGTTATCATGCGGAGGTCTATGACTTTGCGTTAGGTATGCTGTGAGGATTGGGTAGACATTTAGGTTTCTTCTGCGTACTCTTCTTCCGTAACCTAATCTTATTTGGCGTTTGCTAATTGTTTCTCGATCTTTCAGATGGTGATTACAGTAGAATTCGGCTGACGATTGTCCTAAACTTCGAGGGCCATGATTAATGGCTGTGGCATGCTTCCTTACCTTATGCTTGCTTTGAGGAACTCGATCACCCATGAATAGGAATGGGGCTAGAGTTAGGTGGTGGTGGGTTGGTTGATATGCTTACCATGGGATTAGGTTTTGATCGAAGGTTTACTAGTTAAAGCGCTTGCGTTTTGGTCTGTACCACTCTGGAGCAGAAGATTGGTTACGAGTAGAGCAGTTATTTCAAGTTTGGGTTTTTGCGTCCGAAACTTCAAGACTGTCTTGTGAGTTTAAACTGAGGCGTGATGCACTGAGCTGGTGGAAAGCTCATTTGCGTACTCAGGTTGGAGGTGATGCTTTTGCCGATACTTGTACTTGGGTTGCTTTTCGTGAGATCTTTTACAACAGGTATTTTTCGGCATCTGAACAGCAACGTTATGCGCGTGAGTATGGTTGATATGTCAGCTGGACTCAGAGAATTTAGGGAGTACATGGAGAGGTTCTTTGATGGCTCGTTTAGTTGGAGCTACTTGTGGGAGATGCAAGAGGCAAGCTAGACATCTTCAAGTGGGGGTTATAGAAACGTGGGTTTTGGACCGGATCGTTAATTCGGATTATACGATGTGCGAGGTTGCGGTGCGCCGTAACAGAGTTTTGATGGAGCAGTGGAAATTCGATTACGCGGGATAGAGATGGTAATCGGATCAGACCGGGGACAGGCCTAACAGTAGAGAACAAGGGTGTTTGACAGGGTCAACAAGAGCTATGGGTCGTCAGGACCGAGTGTTTTCTAGAGTGTTGAGCATCGGGGTCGTCAGGATAGGGGTTATGATTCGAAACGATAGGATTTTCGGGGTCAGGATCAGAGGTGCGCTGGTAAGGAATGGGAATGGACGTCAGGTCAGGGTATACAACCAGCGCCAGCACATGTGTCAGTAACTCGGGATTTTAATAGGGTTATGCTTCAGTTTTTGCTGGTCAAATGAGGTCTCTAAGATTTGCTCCTACTCTTTGTACTACCTGTGGAAAGCTCATCAGGGTGTTTGTTTATAAGGCTAACTGGGCGATGTTTTTACTTGCGGGTTACTCAACATAAGGTGTGAAGGATTGTCCCCAAGGGAAGCAGAAGCAGATATGCCAGGGATTTTGTAGATACCTCTATAAGGACGTGTTTATGATACGAACTCGTGATTAGGCGGGTTGATTCAGTCCGAACCACACTTAATATACATATATATATAATAAAATATAAATACTTTAGAGTCGAATAGTTAGAAAACGAAGTCAATGATACCGAGAAGTAGAATCTATTTTTGAATTTTTTATGAATTTCCAAAGATTAATGAATTAACCAAAAATAAACTTTTTCTAAAAATTATCACTAAAATTTTGTTTTTATTTTTCAAAAATACTAGATTTAAAAAGAAAATTATTGCAAAAAGAATTTTAATTTTTCAACTATTTTTCTATTTTTTATGATTTTTCTAAGAAAAAGTAATTCACTAAATCCTATTTTAATTCCTAGAAAATACAAATTTGACTGGAAAAATATGGAAAAATGGTTTTAAGATGCTAAAAATGTGCAGAAATTAAATGGATCAAAAAGCCCTAATTTTTATAAACTAATTGAGCACTAATTTGATTTATTGAAACTAAACCCTAATTTTATAAAACTAATTTCTAAAATATTAATTCTTTTTTATTTCTTACAAAAGACAGGGTAGATAGTGTAATAAAGGAAAGAACAGGGTAGGCGGGTTAACTTCTAGAAAATTACACTTTAATAGAAACGGGTAACCCTTGACTATTAGAAAAGTACCAAACAGACCTCGCGACTTGGCTTATTTTTGGCTTATTAAAAAATGATTTTCAGCAAAAACTTAAAACTACAAACTTGTAGACTAGCTTATTATCTACAACTTTAATAAAGGCACTTTCACATTTATACGAACTAGATAAGGGCTTTAAAATAGAACAATATCAGACTGTTAACAGAAAGTAATGAGTTTTCCTATCTTTCATGCGTTTTTAGCTTATTCTAGCTATTAGTTACTGAAAATGTTTTTTTTATTTTTCGAAAACTCTAGGGTAGAAATCGTAAAAGAGGAAAGTAAAGGGTAGGCGGGCAAACTATTATGAATTTACACTACAATGAAAACGGGTACCCTCAAACTTTGGGAAAAATACAAAACAGACCCTACGAATTTGCTTATTTTTGGCTTATTAAAAAGTGAGAATCAGAAAAAACTCAAAACTACAAACTTATTAACTAGCTTATTATCTACAACTTTAATGAAGGTACTATCTACTTTGGTGCACTCAATAAGCTACAAAATAAGCAATTTGTTTCCTGTTACAGAAACTAAGTGTTTTAAGAGCTTTTTGGATTTTGGCTTATAACTAGCTTATTTCTTGATGAAAATGAAGAATAAAAGAAGCTATTTGTAGACTAAGATGTATACTAAAGGATTTTAAAAAGAAAAAGGCTAAGTTTTAACAAAGATTACAAGAAAAGTGAAATGAAAAAGTGCTAGTTGTTGCTGATGCAATTGGTACTGATGCAATTGGTATTATTACAAATTCAGACTGAATTACCTCATTAAAAATTCTTATACTAACTCAATTCATTGATTCAAACCTGTATTAACTAAACTTTGGCTCTAACTTGCCTTGAATCTCTAATCTCTAACAATGATTGAACACAACAAACTGTCCTGGTGCAAAGCTCAAGTTTTTTAACTCTAAACTTTTTAATTCTACAAACTAACTACTAAAACCTTTGTAAAACCTTATAATATGACTAAACTCAGCTATTTAAAGAATTTAGACAGAATGCTTTTGACTTTAAGAGTCAAACAAGCTTAAATCCAAACACTCCTTTATAGAAGCTGTCTAGATTATAGAGAGCTTAAAATCTATTTGAAAGATAAATCAGCTTAAACTTTTTATCCACTCACACTAAAATTCACCTACTTAAACTTTTTAAGCTATAAAACCTAAAGCTTATGTGTGAAATTAAGCTACTTCTTCAGCTAGCTTATTAAGCTAACAAGACAGTTTTAAAGGATACAGTGATTCTACACGAATTTCATTTAATGAAAACTTTAAACAGCTTAATATCAAACCTAAACAAATATAATTGAAGAGAATTAAACAAAATTTGAATAGAAATAAGCAAATGTAAAAGCTAGAATTAAGCTAAAATGAAACTTAAGAAATGGAACCTGAGAATTTTTGGAGTCTCAGCACTTAAGCCACTCTATCTGAGTGAGTGGCTTTAAAAGCATATACCTAATGGCTCCTAGCCTCTAAACCTTGAGCATTAAAGCTCAATAAGCTATAACAGCTTATTTCTCTTTTTAGCTTCAAAGTGAACTCAATTGTACTCAAGTGATCATTATTTGATGTAAATTGAACTAGATTAGTAAATGACTTGCTTAAAAACAAACTTTGACTGAAATTGAGCTTATGAACAGTAATAAGCTCGAATGAGCTTATTGAGAGCTTAATGAGTGAAAAGAGCTTAAAATTGAAAAGGTAGAACTATAGAAGCTTAAGAACTGAATTGTATTGCTCAAAGAAGTGAGTACAAACTAAAGTAGCAAAGGTACAAGAGCTTAAAGCTGAAATTTAAAAAGCTTAAAAGAAAAAGCTTGAAAAAAATACGAAAAGTAAAAAAAAGAAAATTAAAACACTAACTAACTCCCAAAATGAGTCCTAAGCTTCCTATTTATAGAGGATGGAAGAGGAGAGGTGAGAGTTTCTTGAATCTTCCAATACATCTTAGCCGTTGATCATTTTTGAACAATTTATGGCCGTTTGATCATGATGATGAGGTGTTCTGGCCAATAAGGGAGAGCCACGTATGCTAGGTGAGGTGGAGGAGGGTGTAGAACGAGATTGAGTGTTATAGAGGAGCGGGGGAATGGTTTGCAGGGAGATGGGTTTGTGGTGGAAAAAGGCGGGAAAATCAGTTAGGC
>BQNB010090696.1:0-22821 GCA_026074375.1 Tanacetum coccineum | reverse complement strand
TTAAATGTGGTGATGCACCTTCCATTTCGTACAACAATCTCGAATCATTGAAGAAAGTTGATCTAATCGATGCTACTTGTAAAGAGTACTCACAAGCGATTCCGTTGCTTACAACAATCCTTCTCCGTACTTCGATCCGATTGTTTCTACTTCATCTCCAACACTTACTCCTTTTGATGAAAGTGATTTTCTACTCTTTGAAGAAGCCGATGCTTTTATAGCAATCGATGATGAACCAGTTTCACCAGTTTTCAATGCTACGTATTACGATCCCGAGGGTGACATTCTCATTCTTGAGGCACTTCTCAACAATGATCCATTACCTCACCCAAACCAAGGAGATTACTCACCCGGAATTCAAAAAGATCTTAAAGTTGTCGAACCAAAGAAGTCTTCAGTCGAATATGCTACTTCTTATGAACCAAAAGATGAAATTCCCGAAGTCGAACTTAAAGAGTTACCTCCGCATCTCGAGTATGCGTTCTTAGAGGAAAATAACAAACTTCCAGTCATAATTTCAAAAGATTTGAGCCTAGAAGAAAAGACCTCACTCATCAACGTTCTGAAAAACCGAAAACAAGCAATTGCTTGGAAACTTTCTGATATCCGAGGCATAGATCCAGAGTTTTGCTCACACAAAATCCTTTTAGAAGATATACCAACCTTCAGTCAACATCAAAGAGGGTTAACCCTAAAATTCACGATGTCCATCAAGAAAGAAGTAGAAAAACTTCTTGACCGCGGATTGATTTATTTATCCGATTTCGGAAATCCGTGGGTTAGTCCATCCATTGTGTTTCCTAAAAAAGTGGTATGACCGTATGTCACAAATGAAGAAAATGAGTTGGAGGCCTTACAAGATTAGTCACAAGGATGGAGATTTGCATCGATTATCGAAAGTTTAAAACTAAGCAAGCTTTGTAAAGAACATTTTCCGTTACCATTCAGGAACAAATGTTAGAGCGATTCCCGTAATGAGTTTTATTGTTTTTTCTTAGATGTTTTTTCAGGGTATTTTCAAATCATTACCTATAAACATACAAAGAAAAAAAAGTAGTGATAAAAACCAAAAAAAAACGGCGAAGAAAAGACTACAAGTAAAGATCAAGAACAAAACAACATACCCGTGCCCATACGAACTTTCCAGCGTACCGTCATATGCCATTTCTGGTTGTGCAATGCATCCGGAACTTTCAACGTTATGATGGCCATTTTTCCCGATATGAAAGAGAAAACAATGGAGTTTTATGGTACGATTTTTCAGTTTTTTGGAGATTCTTTTTCCTCGTGTCTAGCCAATTTAGATCGAACGCTTAAAAGAGTGTGAAGACACCAAATTAGCACTAAATTTGGGAAAAGATCATTTCATGTTAAAGAAGGCATTGTCTAGGACATAAGATCTCTAAAAAGGAATGAAGGTTGATAAGGCCAAAATTGTTTTTATTTCTAACTTCTCATCCAACTACCGTCAAAGGAATTCGAATTTTCTCGGCATGCGATTCTATCGAAGTTATCAAAGACTTTTTCCAAAATCCTCTCGACCTTGACCCATCTCTTAGAGAAAAACACTCCTTTCATTTTTTCAGAAGATTGCATTCTAGCTTTTCAAACATTAAAAAAGAAATTGACCGAAGCTCCAATTCTCATTGCTCAAAATTGGGACGAACCTTTTGAAATCATGTGCGATGCAAGTGATTATGCAATCGGTACGGTCCTAGGGCAAAGAATTAAAAAGCATTTCCGACCAAATTCATTAACGCTAGCAAAGACGATGACTAAGCAGAAACGAATTTACACAACAACCGCGAGAAAAGAACTGCTTGCCTTGTTTATGGCTTTCCGAGAAGTTTCGATCATATCTAATCATGAACAAGAGTGTTGTTTATACGGACCACTCCGCATTGAAATATCTCTTCAACAAGAAAGATGGCAAAGCAAGATTGCATCGATGGGTCTTACTTTCTTCAAGAATTGCGATTTTAAAAAAGGTATTTATCGATACTGAAAAGGAGGGCTAAAAACTATGCAGCTGACCCCACACTCTCTCGCTTGAAAAACCCTTAATTACGAAAATGTTTTATTTGATCTACAAAAAGAAAATTACCGAGTACTTTTCCTTCGAGACTTTAAGTGTTTTAACTTCCAAAGACCAAAGTACCCCGTGGTTTGCCGACTTTGCTAACTACCACGCGGGGAAATTCATTAAAAAAGGAATGTCAAACTCAAGAGAAAAACAAGTTCCTTTAAAAGATGTAAAACATTATTTTTGGATGACCTTTTCCTTTTAAAAAACTTGTGCGGATCAAATAATCCTATTCCAAGGTGTGAGATGGGCAAAGAAGCTCTCGAATTCTCGAAGCTTGTCATATGACCTACCGGGACACTATGAGCCAACATTTACCGCCAAGAAGATTTTTGATTTTCCGTTTTATGGCCCACCATTTATAAGGATGCCTACGAATTTGTCAAAATTTGTGATGCTTGTCAAAAACAAGGCAAAATCTCTCAACGTGATGAGATGCCTCAAAATGCAATCCAAGTTTGTGAAATTTTCGATTTATGGGGTATCGATTTTATGGGACCTTTTCCGTCATCTAAAGGGTAAACTAATATATCTAGTAGCAGTAGAATAATCTTTCCAAGTGGTTGAAGCGAAAGCACTATACTCCCTACCAATGATGCTGAGGGTAGTTGATAAGTTCTTAAAATCCCTTTTCTCGACCGATTCGGTGCTAATCCGGAGAGCAATCATAAGCCGATCGTGGACCCTTTTTGTAACGACAAATTGATAAAGTTATGTCTAAATATGGTAATCACCCATCGCTTTTTTCCGACTCCTTACCATCCAACAAATGAGTGGCCAAGTAGAAAGTCACGAACGAGGTCTTAAAAGAATTTTTAGAAAGGACGGTCCCGGAGAAAACGAGCCTCATGGTCATATAAGTTAGATATGCATTAGGGGCTTTCAGACTGCTTATAAGACACCAATAGGAATGTAAACCCCGTATAATTAGTTTTATGGGAAAAGCGTGTCACTTACCAGTTGAGCTAGAACACAAAGCATATTGGGCTCTCAAGCATGCCAACTTCGATTTAAAGACCGCGGGCGATCATCGAAAGCTTCAGCTTAATGAACTTAGCGAGCTTCGTGATCAAGCTTACGAGAATTCGTTAATCTACAAGGAGAAGACAAAGAAGCTACACGATTCCAAGATAAAGAACCGAATCTTCAATATTGGTGATCAAGTCCTTCTTTTCAACTCCCGATTAAAGATTTTCTCCGGAAAGCTCAAGTCCCGTTGGTCCGGACCTTTCACAATCACCGAAGTTTATCCTTATGGCACTGCCAAGTTGTCTCATGCAGATGGTTCTAATTTCAAAGTCAACTGCCACCGTCTTAAGCACTACTATGGAGGGGATACACCACCATTGGTTATCCAGGACCTCCAGACTTTCCCTAAGGACAACTGAATTCAGGGATCGAGTCGAGCTTGCGACTCGGTGATCAAAAACAAGCCGCTTCGTGGGAGTTCACCCCATGCTTATCATTTCTATTTACTTATCTAATGTGTTGTGTTGAGAGAGGCTTGTTCTCTTTCCGATTTCTCGATGTTTGTTGTTTGTTTGTTGTGATTTTTGCAGGATTCTCCCAACAAATTTTAGAAGCCTCTCGTGTCCGGTGTTGTTTCCCGTTCTACTCGAGCTTCTCATCCTTTGTGTGAATTTAGTTTGGGGAGATCCATATCCTTTCATCATAATCGATTAACGTTTATCTTTGCTTACTTCCAGAAACGGCTTAGATTACGTAAGACCCTACTTTTAAACATTGGGACAATGTTTCGTTGTAGTTTGGGGATGAATCTATCGATTTGATGTTGCTTGCTTATTGTTTTGTTCTCACGTACCCGTTTTCCCACAAAAATAGCAAAAATTTTAAATTTTTAAATAAAAAAAAAAAAAAAAAAATGTGTTAAGACAAAAATGTAGGTTTTCCGCTGGTAAGAATAAAAAGTAATTTTTGACCCGATCGTACGTGTTGAGTTCTAGCTTTCTTCCTTAACAATTAATGATGATAGTTTGTGCTAGGGTCTCAACATAGACTTTTAAAACATGGCTGACTTGAATCGTAGTAATGAAGACTTGTGCTAATCTCATGTAGATTTTAATATGCCGAAGTTTGGATTTATATAGGCTAAGTATTCAAAATTTCTTTTGTGAAGAACAAGAAATGATAGTGTTATTTATAAGTCATGACATTAAACGTAGAATAGTTGGTTTTCTTTCAAGCTCATAATTGTTAATTGTGGCTTTTTCTCCCATTAGCTTGTTTCACCTTTATATGATGTTTAATAATAAAGTTCATGGTTTTTTGGTTTATAATAGTTAATAAAGTTTGCTTTAGTTCTTTGATGATTAGGATAAGTACACATCAGGAATACTTAATTTGGCTAAAAATGCAAAAATAATAATAAATAAGTATCTCTGCCAGATTACTTCATCGTGTCGGAGGCGTGGCCGATGTTGGAGTTTTCATATAAGGATAGGGCCCGTGTCCATATAAGTAGAATAACCCTTGTCCCGACTCGCTACATCGATGTGGGCTTCGAGATAAAAGGCGCCGGTTTAAACTTGATAAAATCCAAAGTCGAAAATATGTTTTTGCTACATATGTCGGAGGCGTGGCCGAAGTGAAGCCTACTAAAGGACGGATAATTATAATGTATAACTTAATTTTTGTCTTATTTTGTACCATAAAGAGCCTAAGTATATGGTGCAAATAAGATTGGTTCATTCTGTCTGTAAAGACCTTCGGGTATATGACATGAATGGTACCAGTTCTTAAGTACCTAATAAAAAAGCTAAATTTTGGTTGCCTCGATGTGGACTTTAATCTTGATGACATTTGATCTTTTGAAAAGAGCTAGGAGCTAATTATTGCGTTCTTATCCCATTACACTTAATTTTTGAATTAAATAAGTAAACGAAAACAAAGTCTTAGAGCCTCGGGTAATGATTAAGTAAAATCCTGAGATAAAAAGTATGATTTGCGGAGAGGAAAAGTAGTACACAACTAGTATTTATGATATGTTTAGTGTCATGACTTGTATTTAACAATGATCTTTTTTTAAGCTTAGCATGGGAAAAGTGAAAAAAAAAAATCCACCGGGGTTATGATGAAGATTTATCTTTTAGGACACTTAATTGTGCTTTTTATTCTATGATCCTAAAAGTTATCAATGAGTGGTAATGAAAACATTACCTTATGCCACACAAATGAAGTGTCGATTAATTATCAATAAAAATCATAAAAGAAAAAAATCTTAGAAAATGGGAAGTCGGTGTTCTTATAACGTTTGAACTCTTATCTCACTCAAACAAAACTCTTGGCTACTTTTTCAAAGGTTTTAAGTTTGGGGAATTTTCGAGGTATTTGTTATAAGGCATGTATATTGCGTGAGGACACGCCATATCATTAGTTTGGGAATTTTGATAAGTGTAAAATACACATACCATTTTATAACCTAAAAAAACCCAAATAAACCCAAACCAGACCATAAATGCAAAAATATGCATGTATTTGTGTTTTGTGTGTGCAGGAACGATAATATCAAAAATCACAAGAAAACATTCAAAAGCGAAGCAAACACGACACGAGAAATACAAAAGAGTACAAAGGCCGAAGCCCCAAAAAGACCAAGCTTAGCCCAATCTTCATCTACAAGGGCCAAGTATTGCAATTTTTAGAAAGTTCTTTATAAACTTAAAAAGAGGAAATGATAGAGAGCGTACAAATGTGTAAACTTTCCCAAACATAAACATTTTAACTGTCGAAAAAAGGAGCGGTGAACCACAATTTACTATTTCATCGTCTTCTTCCTTCACCCACCATAATGTAAAACAAGAGGCAAATCAAAAATAGAGGTGATTAAGCAATTCAAGAGCACTAACTTCACAAACCCAGGCTAATCATCTTTAATCAAAGATTCGATTAAAAAACAGCCACATCATCAAGTAAAGAAGAAAGCACAAAGTATGATGGGTTTGTGCTAAACTTACTCACAAAACTAACACAAAACGTCACATCAAGGAATGGGACACGCTGGCAATGCCTCAGTGACCACATCTTGAATCCAACGGCCACAATTGAGATGATCCACTTGATAGAAGAAATGAATGGCAGAGATTGAAAGATTGAAGAGCAGGGCTAGAGGTCCTAGAAGCTTCAGCTTGGCACTATAAAAAGACCTCACTTCTCACACACACACTATCTAGTTTTTTTTGAGTAGTCGATTCTAGTTTTTATATAATTTTTAGCTTAAATTCGTATTTTTACTTAAATGTTCTTGTAATTTCCTTTTCTAGTAATGTAATTCAGTTTTCGATTAATGAAATTCAGTTTTAATTTGTTATAAGCTCTTCTTATTTTCAACCTTTAAGCTCCTCTTAATAAGCTAAAATTGTCTCAATTAGCACTCATAAGCTCTTTCAGTCTATAAGCTTAAAAAAAGAAATAGAGCGATTTGAATTCAGTATTAACCTATCTAAACCTTAAATCAGTTAAACCTATCATGGAACTTTATGTATCTAAGGCTTTGGAAGGGGAGTCTACCTAGGAAGAGAATTCCCAAGGACTTAATACTCTACTTATTCTAAGCAGAGAGCTTGTAGCTGGCCCTTTAAATTGGGTCCTCTTGTTTGGCTAAGGAGTTGTACAGTTTCTCTTTTTTTTTTTTTCCCCATTTACCCTTAAATTCTAGTTTTAAATATGATGTTAATTGCTTGCTATGTTAGATTGCCTTATTTGCTTATTCCTCTTTGCTATTAGTGTTTTAAATGTCTCTTTCTAGAACTTATTTTAGTTTTGTTTGTTTTAATCTGTTTTTGCTTCCATAGTTATAGATCATTAGTTACTCATTTCTGTCATAAAAACTCATAAAAACCAAAAATATTAGTTTAATTAGTTAAGATCTTAGAATTTTGCTTATTCAGTTGTTTAATCATGTTTGATAAGTTTGTTTTAAGCTAGTTTTTATCTGGTATTCAGCACTTGTTCATTAGATTTCTCTTAAAAAGCTTTTCTCAACTCTGTCATAATGGTTAAGTAGTGTTTGGTTTAGTGCATTCTCAAATTTGCACTAACAGTACTAACCTAAGTTAGTACTGCTAACCCTTTGTACTACCAGTACTAACCTCCAAGTTAGTACTGTTAGCTTAAATCTCAGTAGAATTAAATTTAGTTTCAGCTTATTTAGATTTAGTTTCCATTTTCTAGCTTATTTCATTGCTTATTTAGTTTTCAAAAGTCAAAATGCACACAGCATACTTTCAAGGGAAAAGTACTCTTTTACTGAACTTTTTACACTAGCAGTACTAACCTAAGTTAGTACTGCCGTGTTCTTAGCCTAATTCAGATAAGTAATTTTAGGATTTAGCTTATCAAATTCAGTAGAATTAAAGTTTTCATAGAGCTTAATACATTTTAAGTCTTTATTTGCAATTTCTAGCTTATTTACTTAGTTTAATTTAGCTGTCAAAAGTCATAAAAACCTGAAAACTCCAAAAACAGTACTTAGAAACTTAGGATTTAAATTTGTTAATTTAGCTTATGGATCTAGATTTTCTAGCTTAACTAGATAGATTATAAGTAGTTTTATAAGTCCTTAAAGTTTTAGAGTCTAATTTAGCTTTATAAAGTTTTTATCTTGCTTGGAACTTGAGTTTCTTTGCTTATTTCCTGAGTTTGCCTAGTTCTTGATCAATTTCAGTAGCATAAAAGTACTCTAAGCTTAGTTTTCTTTGCATTTTTAGATTAAGCATATCATAAGCTTTTCAGAACTTCTTTCCTTTTTCATTTTGATCTAGTTTTGAGATTTCTATAGCTTATTTTCTAAAACCAAAGGATAAGCCCTACTTTCTGTAACAGCTTAAAAGATAAGCTCTTCCTGAGCTTATTTGATATTTTCAGCCCTAGTAGCTTTTATTAATTTTGTTACCCTTAGTTTCTTTTACAACTTTGCTTCTTTGAGTTTTTCATTTTAAGCACTTTTCAATTTCAACTTAATTCGGGTCTTAGTTTGTTGTCGGGGTAGATTCTCAGGGTAGAAAGTGTAACTTTTCAATCTTAGTTGTTTTTCAGTTAGTCCCTCCGTTAATTTGTTAGATTCCCCGTTAGTCCTTTTCCTTTTTGCATCATTAGTCCATTAGTTAAATTTTAATAAATTTATTAAGTTTTAATTAATAATTAGGGTTAAGTTTTAATTAGTTTAATTAAACTTTTATAAAAAAAGAAAAAAATTAGGGCTTTTATTTTAAATAATTTTCTACACTTTCTCTTAATTTAGTAAAATTTTAGTTTACATTTTTAGGGTTAAATTTTAGTCTAATTGCTTTCTAGTTGTGTTTCCATATTTGTTTAATTGTTTATTTTATATCTTTCCAGAATCAAATATCTTTGCTTCATTCAAATCAGGATCCGAACTTAAAACGTGGTTTCAATTTCACTAGTCATTGGGGAAACGACCCGGGTGATCATACTTGCCCGGTTTAAACATACGTATATTATATATTATATTATATATATTTTTGAGAGTGAATTTTATCAAGGGTAACTTGGTAATTTTCTTAATTTCTCTTTTAAAGTATTATATTTTATAAATATTTTACGTGTGTAAAACTGCAATCAATCATTTGTAGAAATCCAAGTATGAAACCTTGTCAATTTAGACTCCAATGCACATCAGATAATCCAAGCATTTAATTCACCTGAGAAAAACATGCTTAAAAGTGTCAACATAAAGTTGGTGAGTTCATAGGTTTGTTTAAATATAAATGATAAACCAAAGGTTTCCAAAGTGTGTATGACCATTTAAACCCTTAAATGTCCTTCCAAAATATATGTACGATTTTCAGAAATCAAATATTTGTAAAGTATGCATGACCGCTTCAAACCTTGTATGTTCCCCAAACTGTATGTATGAATGTCATAATTCAAAGAGTTGTAAAATATGCCTGACCATTTCAATCCCCAAATGGTCACAAAAATGTATGTATGAATGGACCACATTTGTTCAAAGTATGCATGATAGTCAAAACCATCACAAAATATTCCAAATATTTATGGTAAAATGTATAAGTGTAGGACTGCAGGATTTCCCCCGTGATAATGCATCATATGCAAACATCACAAAAATGTCATTACGTTTTCCTAAGCCCATGACACTGAAGCTCGACATAAATGAATACCATATAAATGGCCTACATTGCCCATGTTGATGTTCTAACCCAGAACATCCATTGATCCGCCATGTTATACGTTCTATTGTCCAGTGATAGCTTGTCACACGAACGGGGGCGTCACCCCCAAATAGATCTATTTATAACATCCGCGCTCACCCTCTAGGTGATTTACAGTTCATGATAGTGGGCACATTAGGTTATCGCTACTTAGGCAAACACGTAATCAGTTTAAATATGAAATGTCCACTTGTGTCCAATTATAAAAACCCATGCATATGTTTCTTACCCTACAACGCAATCCTAAGGGTAACCAAGTGTTGTATCTCACTGTGAGATATACATAAGATGCATAACCTACGTATATCGCGAGTGATCCAAGCTCGGACCCCAAAAAAAAAAAAAATTAAACCAAGTATTGTATCTCATCGCGAGATATATAGATAAGTATGTAAACCAATTGTAATCAACCATGTAAATGCATTTGTAAACAAGCATGTTCTCACCCCAAAAGTATAAAACATTTATCCAAAACGAGTAAAAGTGGGGCTATGAAACTCACATTGATGATGAAGAACGATTGACAGATAGGCATCTAATATGCACAACACGAACGGAAGACGAAGCGGCTCGATCAAGAAGTTGCAACTAATCTTAACGGCTAAGTCCCACTAGCCTAGGATAATGTACTTGGGTTTCCCGATGAATGGTTGCATCAACGCGACACGTTGATTTAGATTTATATTTAAAATTGTAATATCTTGGTGGTTGGTTAAATAAATAAATTGAAAATATACGCAAAGTGTGTAATATATATTCTTTATATATTACATATGAAAAATAACCCTTATATAATTCCTATCGTAAATTATAAACAAGGACAAACAAGGACAAAAGATTAATGTGACGTAGAATAATGTCTTGCAGTATTATATAAATAAGTGGTGTTAATAATTAAACAATTATTTGACACCAATTTTAAATTAATAAAAGACGTTGATAAAAATAATAAACATGTCCTTAACATTATGAATTTAACAACCGATGATCCGTAACCAGTTTATAACCGCATTCATAAAATGAAAATAATATTTTATAAATTATATTTCGTTTCCTCGATGGGTCGTGCCTAAAACAGTTCATTTCATTGTAAAAGTATAGTTTTTGTTCATTGGTCGGGTTATTTTATAATACAAGTTAATGTATCTTTAAAATATAAGCTTGGGGTCCCCTTATTCGGTTTTTCTAAAATAATAGCAGTTTTAGTAAAACATTACTAAATATAGAAATCTATATAAATTTCGCCATGACCTTTTCCTTATAAAACGATCCCACGTCGAACGACTTTGTTGCAAATCCACTTTTCCCGAATTTAATTTAATAGAAATCATTAACAATTCAAGGTGTTTATTAAATATTGTTTAATAAACAATATTTCCATATTGTAAACTTTGTTACGATCATAGTATATTATATATTCGTCGACCCCAGTCTAATAAAAATGTATCCGAAAAATAATAAATCACAATTTATTTACCAAATAACGCACCGTCCGTTTATAATAATTATGTATCAAATCTTGGTATATTTATTATTAGTTAGAGGGTTATATAACTCAAACGAACCTTGTTGATCATCAACTAACCAATACGTACCCTAACGCTGTCACGGCAGCCAAACCCAAAAACCCCTTTAGTGCTCAAGCCTGCTACCTGACATCCGCCCAACACGCACCCTTATTGTGAAAAAAGAACCAAACCACCCTATGTTCTTTTCTTTTCTACCAAGCCAAACACCCCTTTTTCGGCTTTCTGTACACCCAAACGTACCCGCTGTGGTTCTGACCCGCGAACCAAACACACCCTTATGTACCCGGCTGTTTCACAGCCAACCCAAACGCACCCTTCGATAATATTACTCAGCCAAACGCCCCTTTCTTTCGATTAATAACCAGAACCAAACACACCCCTATTTGATCTATATCAAAACAAACGCACCCTTTTCGGGTTAAGACCAAACCAAACGCACCCTGGTACTAGTCTCATGCTAAACCAACACACCCCCATGGCTGCGAACAACACCAACGCACCCTTGTTGGCTATGAACCCAAAACCAACGCACCCTTTGGTGTGTTACCACAAACCCGACGCACCCTCATGGGTTTGAGACCCAACCCGACGCACCCTTGGCTGTTTTAATACAAACCAAACGCACCCTGCTGTGGTGCTATGCCCAAAACCAAAACACCACAACTGACGCACCCTAACTGGTGCAGAATCAAACCAAACACCCCCTAGTGGTGTTATAACAACCAAAACACACCCCGTTGGTACCTGAAGAACCCAAACGCACCCTGCCGGTGACTGACCCGAAACCCACGCACCCTTTTTGGGGACTCAGACGCACCCTTGTGCTTGTTACCAAAACCAAACGCAACCTTGATGGGTTTTATCAACAAACCACACGCACCCGCTTGGTGCTTTTATCAAACCAAACGCAGTCTTGGGTGGTGGCTGCGGTGGTAATGGCGTGGTGGTAACAAGGTGGTATTTGTGACGATGATGGTGATGGCAGTGAAAGGGTGGCGGTGGCAGTGGTGGTGTGGAGGAGCGAGTGGGGGATAGTGACTATGGGGATCGAGTAGATCGAGTTGCGGGGATCATTTTTGGGTTTGGCCGAAAAAGCCCGCCGAAAAAGTTTTCCAGCGGCGGCGTGGTGGCCGACGGAGGAGCGGTGGCCGAATAATTGAGAGAGAAGAGAGGGTTTATATGTGTGTGTGTTTATATATAAGAATGAAATGAATAAAAATTTTATAAATTTTTTATTTATATTTAAACTTTAAAAGTAAAAGACAAGTCATAGATAACTGATGGTCAATTATATAAATAGTATCACAGGGACCAAAAGTGTAATATTGAGAAACTTTTATAAAATATTGGTTCGGGACTCGTTTGAGCGACTTAACGGATGATTCAAATCCTCGTAACTTACGAGTCCTGATTTTTTCCAAATCATTTTCTATTAAAATGGAGTATTTCACTTGAATAATAGTTCATAACTATTATCATAAGCATATATACCAAAAAATATTCGTTATTAATTTAGTGACCGAATTACGCCTTGTTGCCGAATAAGAAATAAGATTTCAACTCGATATTCCGTTTCAAAAACGCTTTTTAAATAAAATGCAAGTATTTTATTAACTATTTTTATTATAATAACACGTGATAATTAAATATCAAAATTATTTTTTTATTATTAAAAAAAATTTAATTTTATTTGTGTTTTTCTAGAAAAACTTTGCGAGGGCATTTCAGTCATTTTCTGACTGTTTTCGAGTCTCGGTCAAAACTAAAAAGTTGTCAGGAATATCGTTTTACATCAAATTGCTTTAGAGTCCGAATAATGAAAACGTGATTTAGCTGCTTGTTTTTGATAATTCAACTTATGAATAACATACATCTCTTTTAAATATGTTCCGAAAAATTACCAGTTACGCGGTAATCGCTTTTATGTGAAAATAAAAGACCAAAAGTCAAAAGTCAAGTCAGACCCTAAAAGTCAAAGGGTAAAATCGTCATTCAAAATTTCGAAAATTCTCGGATGTTACACTTAAGGATGATCCTAACATGTCCAAGGAGCAAAGAGAGACAAGAGGGATGTTTAAAAACTTGGGTCGAGCGTTGCATAACTTTTCAAGGTTGTTGAAGAAGGGATGTCGGTAAAGGAAGATTTGTTTATGAAGCAATTTAGATGTATAATTATCGTATCTCCAAATTATTGACTTGTTTACTTAAATCTGCATGCTTGGATCTGAATTAGTCACTTTGATAATTTTAGCTTTATGGGATAGTTTTATCAAGTTAATGTATTTAGTATTGATAATGATGTTTGCATGAAAAATTGCTTTGAGTATTTTTTTGTTTTTTTTTTTTTATTTTTTTTTTATTTTTTTTTTTTTTTTTTTTTTTTATTTTTTTTTTTTTTTTTTTTTTTTTTTTTTTTTTTTTTTGGGTAAAAATTGATGTTCTAGTCGTTTTCGTTAAAACCTGCGACCCACGGATCCACCATATGGTAGATCCGTATGTTGATTTGGTGGATCCGTGGCTTACCAGTCCAGGCGCCAAAATTCAAATTTTCTTGATTTTTAACTTTTTACTACTTAATCTATAACCATGGCCTATAATGATACTGTGTGGGATCTAACTTAGGATATGAACCATGGATCTTCAATATAAGCCAAGGACCATTATACAAGTCCACTTCACAGCAACTTTCACCTTATAATCATCAATCCACTCAAACACCATTTCTTCACACCTTCTCATATTCTTCCTCTTATACAACATCATCTAGTTCACCACCATGACTAGTTCAACAACCATAACAAATTCACCAAACCTCAACAAAAACCGCAAGGATAGTGTTCAGTATCCAAACTATGTCAATCTCACATCTCAAGTGAGGAACTACACCCCAAATAAGAGAACTCCTTTCAACCACCTCCTAGAATAGAAAATCCTTTCACCACCTCACTCCAACAAAATCCATATCTAAGAAAAAGCACACACTACACCTCTTCATCATCACCGAAGTAAGTCTCTACTCCAACCACGTTGCACCCACCTAACTTGTTTGTCATTCTGATAAAAATAAGAACCTAAAGAACTCCTCCATTACAATATCACCAAATATCCTATGCTCCAAAACAATGATAATTGGCCAACCAGCCCTTCTATTCCATCTGTCCACCACCACGTGGCGTCTACGAAGCCTCCTTTCCAGTTTTTCCAAATCCACCACCCGAATTTGAACCATTACCATCAACCCAACCTTGTTTGTTAACATTAACAACAACATACCTCTCTTCTACAACAATGCACCTCCACTTGAAAACATTCACCATCTATCACCAAATCTTGGAAATCAAGATTTTCCCAATCCTCCAAACATCTTGATTTTTGTTCATCCAAACGACATTCTCCCCTCACACAACATTTTTTCAATGTTGTAGCACCACAAAGTGCATGAAAATCCAAATGATCTGAAACCGTGTCAACTACATGTTCTCATACATTCGACACCACCTCGGCTCTTCATCACACCCACCTTACTTTTCGCATTAGCCGGATAGCAATCTCACCTCACCACTCGAATTATATAGGAAAATGACATTTATCCTAAGATTTAGGATCTTTAGTTGTTTTCTTTTTCTAGTCTAAGATTATTGTGTAATGGCTTTAACGCCAAATTTTATGTATTATCCCTTATAATGGATTTAACATTATTTCATTTTGTTGTGTTGATGATGGATGTTTATATGTGTGCATATGTGGTTGTCGTATATATTTTTGCTTGTCTACTAACTTTGTTTTGTAGAAACTCATCCATAGCTCGATTACTTGGTGCCCCAAGCAAGTGGGAGTATACACCAATGGGGAGCACTTGCATCTAGTCTTTATTTTTTACTTTGCATTCATCACCAAGTCACTTAGCATTCGTCAAAAACAATACTTGCAAGGACCTCCTCTACAACACTTTTTACTTCGACAAAAAGGGGGAGAAGACATGTAAACTCATCTACTAAATACTTATTTAGTAACTTTTAATAAGCACGAGTTTATATTTTATCATCATCAAAAAGGGGGAAATTTTTAATACATATATTCGCGCAAAAACGATATTTATATTTAATGATCTTCATGTCTTGATAATAACAAATATAATGTCATACTACGTAAAAGTTTACGTAAATAAGTTATTTAGTCGAAAGTTTACTTGATGACTACAAATCACTTAAGGTATGAATATGGCATTATTAAACATAGTTAGTGATCAAAGAAAAATATTATCATTTACATAAACCCTTTCTAATCAAATGATTTAAGTTAACACATGATTAATTATAAGCTAGTTATATTAATCAGGTAAGACAAAATAAGATTAACCATAAGTGGAAAAAATCTTTTCAAATCTTTCCAAATCTTCCTAAATCTAGAAAATCTTTCTTTATTGGCGATAAGAAATATTTTGTTTTAGAAGAATCCAATAAACTAGTTTTAATAAGTATAAAACAATATTTTGTATAGTTTTAGGGTTAATCATAAAATGACAAATAGTTGTCCCAGCGCCACCAACGGATCCACCAAATACACAGGACGGATCCAGCAATAGGTGGATCCGTGGGTCACACGGCACAGCTGTTTGGGATAGCATATGAATTTCAAAGGTTTGCCTATAAATAGCAACCTTAAGTCTTCATTATAAAATAACTCTTGACATATATTTTTCATATACATATTTTATCTTTTATATTCTTTGATCATTATACTTGTTACATAATCCATTACAAGTGATCAACTCATTCCACTCTTTAGTGAAGAACACTCAAGAAGACATCAAGCTTCAAGTGTTAATAGTTTAGTTGTGCATCACGATTGTGATTATCATTCATCTTGTATATCGTGTGTTGTGTGTTGTGTGTATCATTTGTGTATGATAGTATGTATTTAGGCCTTCAAAACATATATAGTGTGTTTAGATGGTTCTATCTCGAAGCAAAACTAGGGTATTTAGCTTAGTACTGGAAAAAGTGTAAGCGACGTGTACGGTTTTCTCCGTCTGAAGAGAGCTTGTTGACATAGTGAAGATAACTCTTAAGTTGGGTACTTGGAGAGTGAAGTAGGGCGAAGAGAAGCTTTGTAGCCGAACTACAATAAACAACTGTGTCATCAGTTTTGATATTTCTTATCTTACATGTTCATATTTTTCTAGATTACTATTTACTTATTGCATCCGCTATCATATAAAAATTGTGTATATCACTGTGAGTTCCCATAATTCGATAATCTAAGATTTAATTTAAAACGGTAAAAATTATTCAAACCCCCTTCTAGTTTCCACAAACACATTTTGCCAAGATATTTTTCCAACAATCCCCCACATGAATGGAAATCGGCCGAAAACATACGAAGGTTTCGGCGAAATTTTTGCGGTTGAGTCCTGTATAGGATAGGTAGGTGTGACCCTTTGAACCTTCCCTTGTGAGATGCACTTAGCCTCCTAGATCTGAGTAGATGCGATGTCCTTAAACTCAGCCTCTGTTTACGTAGACAACAATATACACTCACATAAGACTCTCCCTGACCTTATCAAGTCCTCATAGTCGTGCCTGTTATGGTCATGAGCACTAGCCTGATTTTGCAAGAGATCTTAGGAATTCTGCCCCCTACAATTCCCTTTGAAGTGACCTTACTTCTCTCTCACATAGGTGATTTCATACTGAATCATTAAAACATATGTTTTTCAATTTCATCTTGAATCATTTTGCTTTGTGATTTCATCCTGAATCATTAAAGCCATATGTTTAACCTCTCAAGAAGTCACATTTGTTATAGGAATAGACTAAGATGTTGCATTTTAAGTAACACCCCCATATTGATGTGACTTCCCCTATATTTCTATAGAAACTCATTCCTTTTAGGGCTTTAGTCACATTCCTTTAAACGAATCTCTAACTAACTCTCTGCTTAAGCCTTTCATAAACGGATCCGCGATGTTATCCAATGACTTTACGTAGTCAATTGTTTATAACTCTATTTGAGAGTAGTTGTCGCACCAATCACCGTCTATGATGAATATGTCTCGACTTACCGTTTTACATTGTGATATGAGTTCTGTCAAAATTCAATTGACTATCACACTTTATAAACATGGCCGTTACTGGTTTACACCATCTTGCTATGTCCTTTATGAATTAACGTAAACATCCCACATATTCTATAAATTTATCTTAAATGATAAATTCAGATTTCATCATAGATTTAGCTATAAGCGTCTGTTTGAAATACTTTCAAGATTTCTAAGACATAGCTTCCCACTTAGCGTAAATACATCCACCCTAGTGGATATAGATTCTTATATATATAGGAATCTGTATTTGCATTACACTATCATTTGATAGCATTCGGATATCTTCCACAATGCAATCATAATACTCATGTAATACTTATTCAAATGGTCCCACTTGAAATACTGGTATATCTAATTAACCTGACTATAAGTTCTAAATCAGGTCAAACGCACATCATAAAACACATAATATGCCCAATATTCTTTGAGTATTCAAAATGAACAACACCTTTAGATTAAAAGATGTCATTGAATTCTAGCTAGGCCAGAATCCCCCACATTAAACCTCTCAAGGATATTGTCCTTATAATGTTTTTGACTTTAAAACAAATCCATATTGGTTCACATGACCTTAGTTCCAAGAACAGTATTCAACAACTAATGAAGTTCATGTCAATCTTGACTCCAACATATTTGTTTATCTTCTTATCACTTCAAGTGATAATTATACCATCTATGTATAAACACAAGATTACACATATATTATCAATCACAGATACATCTATTAATTTCAAATCCACATTCTTATATGATATGGTGAAAATTGATGTCCTTGTTTGAGAGCTTTCCTTAAGTCATATAATGACTTAACAAGCCTATAAACCTTACTCTCTAATCCAAGAGCCATGAAACCCTCAAGTTGGTTAATATATAGTATATTTTCTATATCCCCATTTAGAAATTTCATTTTCACATTCATTTGATGAACCTTACAATTTCTTACTACGACAATAGAAATTATCATGTTAATTGGGGTTATTCGTGTAGAATAAGTATCAAAGTACTATAGACCTTCTTGTTGTCTAAATCCTTTGATTGCCAATATTTCTTTGTACTTTTCAATGGTTCCATCGGCTTTCATCTTCTTCTTGAAGTTCCATTTATAGCCTAGTGGTTTACAACCCGAAAGTAAATCCACGAGCTCCCATGTATGATTTTGTAAAATAAAATCTATTTCACTTTTAATGGCTTCTTTCCATTGAGCCATTCCGAGAAAGTTACCACTACTCAATAAGAAGTAGGTTCATTTTCTACCATAAAAGAAACAAAATTGGGTCTAAACAATTTTTTGATTCTTACCCTTTTGCTTCTTCTAGGTTAAACCTCTTCTTCCTTGGGTTGATCTAGTCTCTCATCTTGGAGTTCGTTTTGTCTCTGCTCTTGGACAACTTCGTCATCTATTCTAGATGATTTTCCAATTTCCTTCGTTAACAAGGAAATATATTTTCAAAGAAGAAATCACTTCTTTATTCCATTATTGTATCTTGTGTATATCAACATACACAAAGAAACCATAAGCAACACTGTTATGAGCATATACTAAGAATATGCAATTCACAGTTTCAGGTCAAATCTTTTAAACCTTAGGGTTCAATACGGATATCTTAGCTAGATATCCCCTCACATTTGTAAATACTTATAAGATAGTTTCCTTCTCATCCATAGATTATAAAAACTATCTTAAGTTCTTTACAAGGGATCTTATCTAACAGATAAGTAGCCGATTAATTCACTTTTACCCCACATCCATGCTTAAACCAAACTCCATGGCTTAAACCAGGACTTACGAACATGGCATTAACCATATCTTCTAAGGCACGATTCTTTTCTATATCGAGAGCAATATATTTGTGTCTTATTTTAAGTTTAACACATAAATTTAGAAATGGAGACACAAATTCACCTCCGATATGACTTCGAACCACCTTGTATCCGATAATAAGTTGATTCTCAACTTATTTATATAGAACAATCTTGTCTATATCCTTACTCTCAAGTAAGTGTACATAGCAATATTTTGTACTACCATCAGCAAATATGATGAAGTACTCGCTATTCGCTACCTTAGTAGGTATCAATTCCAATTCACATAAAACCATGTGAATCCTATCAAGGGTTCGGTTATTTCCGTTCAACCGAGAGAAAAAACAATCTTGTCAATTTGGCTTCAACACAAGTTTTAATTTGTAGTCCGTGTCAATACAAAAATGGGTATCCAATTTGGTTTAATTAGGCAACATATTGAGTTATAATTTAAAATATGTCTGAGTCAGCCATGCCATACGTTTAAAGAATCAAATAAGTTAAATTCACACTCATTTTACTAAAATGACCATTAGAAAATATGTTTAGCTTAAACATTTAAAGGTGTAACCCCATATAGACTCAAATTATGTTATTCGTTAACTCAATTTTGATTCAAACACAGAATGAAAGCCAAATTTCACTAAGCAACCATCCGGACACAAGATTACTACGAACCTCCGGCACGTACAACGCATTGGTTAACTTAGACTCTTTTCCAGATGTGAATCACATCTCCTTTTCCCTTGATATTAGCAGTTGGAGAGTTGCCCAAATTCAATCTCTCCATTCTCAGCTGCATTGAAAGAGATAATCAAACTCTTATCACCATATACATGACATGATACCGAAGTGCTAATCCACCATTACCTAAGGTCAGATTCCCTCATGGCCTTAGTTTTTATGTCATTCAGACCATATAACGCATAGTTATGGTACATAAGGTTTCTAAATGCTTCAAAGCATCTACCGTACACGTAACTCGAGTATCGGTCTCCCTTTTAACAAGTTCAAGAGCAGATCCTTTAATGTCACTCATGACATTCCAAATATATTGTTAATACGAGGTTCCATGATTAGTTTAAAACTAATTTGGTACTATTAACAACGTGCTCAATCACATAGTGTTTCTTAACAAAACCGATTTTAATCGACTTTTGTTTAAAACACTAATGTTTTGTAAGATCCGTTATACAAAACCACTTTAAAGGAAGTCTTTCGATTAAACAATTAAACAATATAGCCTATAACATAATGTTTTTAACAAAAAAACGCATATGTAATATGATGTTGTCAATTTTCATTAAGAAGATCTTAACAGATATGTTTCACATGATCTATTTATACAATGAAACTCAACAAGGTTTCAGTAGATCCACTATTCTAAAGAAACTCAACAAGGTTTCTATAGAACTTTGTACCAACATCCTCTTTTTTGTACTTGCGTTCCAATGACTCTCATAATTCTTTGGCAGTCGTGGTCTTGCAGTACACGTTGTACAAAGAGTCCACCAGACCATTCAGAACATAGTTGTGACACAAGAAGTCAGAATGTTTCCATGCTTCCATAGCTTGCACAGCCTGTGCATTAGAAAGTTTACCTTCCTTAGGAGGTTCCACCTGAGGTGCAGTCTCATTTAAGAACCGCGCAAGGTTCAAAGTTATGAGATAGAAGAACATCTTCTATTACCACCTCTTAAATTTATGCCCATTGAATTTTTTGGGTTTTTCCGCATGATTAGCAACTATGTTAGTAATCGGCGCACCAGTTACGTTCACAGGAGTAGTCACAATCGTGTTTGTCATCTTGACAGATTAAACACAAACAGTTAAATAAACTTTTATAAACTGGTATCTAAGAAATTCAATCCTGATTTCTATAATCTTGTACCGGATCTGCTTCAAACAAACTCAATCTTGGTTTCAATGAATCAATAGATCAGTTTAATAGAAACTCAATCTTGGTTTCAAAATAAACTAATATGAACAACTTCTTTTAAAAAATCATTATAGATCTGTAATTCTCTGTAAGTTAAAAATCTGTTTAATTAAAACTGATTTCCAAAGAAACTCAATCTTGGTTTTGACAGAAAACAGTTTATAAAATCTGTTAATAATATTTAATCCGATTTTAAGAAAGTGTTTATAATTCTGTTAAACAGATTCTGTTTTAAGATTGTAGGGAAACATGTACACTTTTATTAAAATAAAATCAAATTACAATCAATAATAATTAACAGAAATTAAACAACAAAAAATAAAACAAACAGAATTGGGTAGAAGCAGAAGACAGACACTATGAACGATAAATAAGAAAACAGTAAAAGGTCGTCGAACGAGGCACGTGTAGGACACGCTTCCCTTAAAACAGATTCGCCGTCTGTTTCCCAAGGTACAACGTTCAAAGCTGTTGTACAGCCGGACCTGACATACTTGCCTGAAATATCACGGAAAACATAGTGCTTCTGATCGAAAAAACTGCTGGAAAACTTGTTAATGGAGCTTTTCTCTCTTGTGTATTTTTGTTGTGTCTTGGAATGGTTGAGATTGCCATTTATTTATACACATTCATATGCATATGGTGTAATGGTGCAATCAATGTCAATTAATGCCTTAATAATGAGCTGAAATAAACCAAATCATAACAGCCAATTTAATTGTCAATTAATGACACATTAATTTGCAGTTATAAACCTTTGAAACAAATCATAACAGCCAATTTAACTGTCAATTAATGACACATTAATTTGCAGTTATAAACCTTTGAAACAAATCATAACAGCCAATTTAATTGTCAATTAATGACATATTAATTTGCAGTTATAAACCTTTGAAACAAAACATAACAGCCAATTTAATTGTCAATTAAAGACACATTAATTTATAGTTACTAAACGAGCTCGTAACTGACATTTAACCATTTTCCTCCATTCCAACTTTCCTTCTTTGAGACTTGCTATCTCATTCACACTAACTCTGTTTTGGACATATACTGGCTCGACCTGGCTTTACATTTAATAATTATATTTACGAATAATTATCTATGTCCAAAGTTAGTGAAAACACATTTTTCACTAAAAAATTTCCAATAATCCCCCACATGAATGGAAATCGGTCAAAAACACTCGAAATTTTTGGCGAAATTTTTGCGGTTGAGTCCTGGATAGGATAGGTAGGTGTGACCCTTTGAACCTACCCTTGTGAGATGCACTTAGCCTCCTAGATCTGAGTAGACGCGATGTCCTTGAACTCAGCCTCTGTTTACGTAGACGACAATACACACTCACACACGACTCTCCCTGACATTGTAAAGTCCTCATAGTCATGCTTGTTATGGTCATGATCACTAGCCTGGTTCTGCAAGAGCTCTTAGGAATTGTGCCCCCACAATTCTCTTCGAAGCGACCCCACTTCTCTCTCACATAGGTGATTTCATCTTGAATCATTAAAAAACATATACTTTCAGATTTCATGGATTAATTATGTTTAATAAGAAAGGCTTTTAATCGATCATACCAAGCTTTTGGGGCTTGTTTTAGACCATAAAGAGCTTTCTTAAGAAAACCATTAAGGAATACACTCTTCACATCCATTTGGTATAACTTAAAGTCTAGTGCGCAAGCATAAGCTAAAAGTATTCTTATGGACTCTAGTCTAGCTACGGGTGCATATGTTTCGTCGTAATCAATTCCTTCTTGTTGATTATATCCTTGGGCGACTAACCTAGCTTTGTTTCTAGTTACGACGCCATTTTCATCGAGTTTATTTCTAGGGATAAAGCCGTAGAATACCAACGAACTTTTCACAATTTATCGATTTGGTACGTGTACTGAAAAAATTATCGATTTGGTACGTATACTTTCATAAAGTGTTCTCATTTGCACATTTTGATGACATGTCATACGGATAGGCTGACACGTAGCACATCAATAACGTGACACGTCATCAAAATGTGCAAATGAGAACACATTATGAAAGTACACGTACCAAATCAATAAATTATGAAAAGTTTGTTGGTATTCTACGGCTTTATCCCTTATTTCTATATACCCATTTTGTTCCTATAATGGTCATATCCATGGGATTTGGGAC
>BQNB010090695.1:6692-27078 GCA_026074375.1 Tanacetum coccineum | reverse complement strand
TGTTGATCTTGAAGTAACACGCCCCGGATCCTTATTCCGCTGCGACCCATTTTGGGGGTGTTACATTTCTTCCCCAAATTTTATAAATAAAACTTAATTTTTTTTTAAATTCATATTGTTATAACTTCGATCATTTGTGAGACACGTTTAGAGACCAAACCAAGTGTCGACTGAATTAACTAGAATAGTACTTATGACCTGATACATTTGACCAATTTTCATGAATAACCACATTTTAAACAAGTAATATTTCTCAAACTCAAGCACAATACTAAGGACAAGATTGCATACATTGTAGTACATTACATGATTAGTAATATGCGTATTATTCATTTAGGTAGCGGATAGAGTTTTGCATTGTTTTCGCGTGCACCATTTACCTTGCTCGCTCCATATTCATTGCTACCTCATTAAGGTGAGTTTATAGTCCCCATCTTTCATTTCTCAATTATTTATCAAATCTCGGGGATGAGATCATGTTTGTTTTACAAAATGGATGCAAGTACATTTTAATTCAAATATTACGAATTTGCCTAAGTAGCTATAACCCACTATGCCCATCATCATGAACTGTTAATTACTGGATTGTAAGCGAGAATGTTATAAATAGATCTATTTGGAGTGACGCTCCCGTTCGGGCAAGTAGCACTTGCTAGTATTCCGGTTGAACAGAACGACGAACGTATACCATTTCGGATCATATAGATGTTACGGGTTGAACATCTACATTGGGCACCCTCATTTAAATGTACTTGATATACATTCATTGTTGGGCTTCAGTGTCATGAGCTTAGTGCATTTCGTAATATATTTTAGTGATATTGTAATTGCTACTCTATTACAGGGAAATCTTGCTATCCGCCTCATTTAATTTATAAACCTATAAATTCACCAACATTATTGTTGACGTTTTAAAACATGTTTTCTCAGGTAATTAAGTGCTAGGTGCTGGCTTGATGTGGATTGAAGTCTAAACAATACAAGATTACTTTTCAAACGACACTTAGAGGTCGTTCTCTCATGACTTGTGCAATAGTATTATGGAGTAATGCCTCCGGAACATCATTTCCGCTACGACCCATTTTGGGGGTGTTACAGAAGGAAAATGAGTTTTTTTTAATTGAAACTCAAAAGATGGATCTTCTTTACCTAGATCAATTTTGTAGCAAAAACCCAACTACAAAATTAATACACATTTGAATGCAAGTAGATCCGTTAAGAAAAACCCTTTCAAAAATTATTAAAAACAACTAAAATGCAAAAACTTACGAATTAATTTGTGAAGGTAACAATGATTGTCGACAATTTTGGTTGTTAAAATATGTTGATTTAGGGTTTTGTATAGTTTTATTGATTAATTCGTCGGTTTTTGTAGCAAGCGTCGATCGCAATCTTAATCATGTGAAAAACATAAAACGAATTTTTTTAGATCCTCATATGTGTCCGGATTGGTGGTTGTCGGAGGTTGAGATGGGAATATAGTTTTTTTGGGTTTTTTGATCGTTGTCTGATTGGAATAAGATAGGATTTGTGTTGTTTACATTTAGGTCCTTAAAGTTTATAATATCACTTCTGTTTTTTTAAGTTTTCTTTTCATATTTTTGACACATGTGTTTTTTTATATTTCATTCTAAAAAATTATTTATCTCTTACTTAGTAAAGGAAAACGTCAAGTGGGGTATTCGTATTTCAAAAAAAATCAAATCATACTTAATTTAGTAAGAATTTAATTATTTTTTTCTTTTTTAAAAAGTTGATTAACAAAATATAAAATAGTTATTTCTTTATTTGACAATACTTTAAAAAAAAACATTTTTACATAAATGGGAAAAGAAAAACACACAAAAAAAAGTATAAGTGTCAAAAATAAAAATAAAATAACTTCAAAAAAACCGAAAGTAATTTTGTAAAGTTTGGTGTCTAATATGCGTGTGTGATAGTTTTGGCATTAAATTGTAAAATTAAAATTGAGAGAGATAAACGGTGATCTCGGATTTTGCGGTTATAGTTACTTTTCATCCTTTTATTTAAAGAAAACTTCTTATTTGATCATAAATCTCCTCTATCTCTCTCTCTTATCTCTATATAATATTATATAATTTATATATATATATTTATATAATATTATATATTTATATATTATATATATATTTATATATATATAAGACTACGCAAGATAGCAAGAGAAGGCAATTAATAATCGTGAGTATAGTTTTATTACTCAATTTTGTACCAAGGGTAATAACCAATATAATGTCTAAGCAAAAAAGCATGCAATTTTAGTCTAAAAATAAAACTAGTACGGACATAAAAAATTATGTACGTAGTGCATTTTTCTTCTTGTTCCTCAATCTTATTGAATGTTTCACCAATTGATTAAGCGCACCTCTGTTGCTTCCACATGCATTTGCTATTTCGCGTTTAGCATTGAGGTTTGTCGGGGTAGAGACGCTTTTTTCTTTGGTTTGTTCATGAGGAGAGGTTGGAAAAGACTTGGGAACTTTTAAGACAAAGAATTTATAGGTGGTTGGAGTGAGAGTTATAACTCGAGAAGGCCTTCATAGCCCTTATTAACATTCATCGACTTGTGATGAGGATGATCGGATCAAAGGTCGAGGAAGAGAAAGTAGTTGAATGACGAGTTCGTTTGGACACCTATATCTTTGTTTGGTTTCGTTGTCGTGGCGACTGATAAAACATCAAATTACTTTAATTGTTTACCATCAATTTATGCGCCCGGTTATAATTTCTACTTGAGTATATAAATTACGTTGCTAGAATTGTTACTTAATTGCTTAAAATTGTAAATTGCAATAATTACGCCATATCCACAAAAGGAGATACGACGTATCAGCGCCTGGACTTCATAAGGAAATGCGTATTCTCACTTCCTAATACAGCGTATCCATGTTTGCCCATACGCCGTATCCAGCTGGATAACTATTCAGAGATTTGGTGAATAATTATAATTTGGGAAGTTATATCTGATTGATTATAAACTTCGCGCGCACTCCAAGGAAAACACCACTATACGTCGTATTGACCTAGCTCAATATGGCGTATATAGTCTTTTTCAGGACCACTATTATTCTGGAAGGACTCCACTCTAGAAATGAGTTTTCCGCGCTCAGGTGCAATATCATATTTCTCTAAATCATTCACTTATGACGTTTTTCTGAGAAAAGAGCAGCAACCAATAGTTCAAAGCATCGATCACGATTCCATTGAAGGACATCCTGGTAATTCCTATACTCTTTTATATTTTAAGTTTTTGGTTCGTTCAATGTAAAAACGTTTAGTTTACCTTGGTGTTTTTGATCACGCTTGTATACTGTTACAAGGTTTATCCATCTTAAGTAAAGACTGTGTATGTTGTGAGGTGTTTTTTTCGTTTTTAAAATAAATTTCTTAATTTATTGTGAAAGTGTGTTAAATATTGTTTATCACATGATACTTGTCTACGTGTTTGAATATGCGACCTATCATTCAACTGGGTCTAGTTGCGCCTAACAAGTGAACTAGAAACTGGGATAGCTCTCCACATCGTGTTTTATGTTACTGGACCAATAGGATCACAAATAATGTTCTATCATTGTCTTTAAATTATGAGCTTAGTTAGACCGGCAGGTGACCCGTAATGTTTCAACAAGTACGTTCTTAATTAATTTATAAAGACTTGAACAGTGAACTACCAATATATAAAATACTATTAAATAGTAAGTAGGTAAAGTCCTGATGGGTTAGGGTTTAACAAGATTACCATTACTTTGATCCAGCACCCGTGCAGGCACCTTAGCCACCGCCACCTGCCCCTAGGACTATACAGCAGAGTTCCAAGCTCGAGGAGGAGGTGCAAGAGCTGCGACGGAGCATTGTAGGGTTAGGAGGAAATGTTGCTAAAATGATCACTAATCAGAGCAGGTTTGTCGCTTGGATGGTCAGTTGTATGACTCAGCTGATGGAAGCCAATGGTCACACAGGACCGGCGACGCCAACACCTCAGCCTCACAGCAGCCAGATCCATGATCACCCTCCCTCTCACTTTTTGATCTTATGTACATTTATATTATTTATCATGATGTATTTATAACACGTTATCTTTTATATATATTATGATGTGATGATTTTGGTTTGCTTGTATGTACATGAATCAAGCTTGGCAGTAAGTTTAGCAACATAGCTCATTGATTGATTACAGGTTCAAGATTTCAAAAACCTTTGCATGAAAAAAGTGTTGAAATGTGAGAAGAAGCTGGCAAAAAGAAAGAAAAAGTCTAACTTAAAGACTAGCTGAAAGAAAAGTGCTTACCGAGAGACAACCGGTTGTTTTTAATTGTTTGAATTGTAATTTTAATTGTTTTTATTGAGTCTGTCTTCCAAGACATTCAATACGGAATATTGAACCTCTGTGGATATGACGTATCAAACCTGTCTAGACTTTATCAGTCTTTAATTTCTGCAAAACTTTAAAATATTTGTTTTTACAGGATGCAATACGGCGTATCCTTGGGTTTGGGATACGATGTATTGACCTCCTGTACAGTGTGTTTAATTGTTTTCCTGCATTGTAACCATTGTATAACCGAGATAGAAATTGCACTTTTGTCCTCTTAACTTTTATGTAGGACCTTGCTGTAAGGAAATCGACGATATGGTATACTCTGATAAAGACGTGTGTTGAACTCGTACGAACATTCTGACGCCTCGTCAACACACTTTTGCTCAAGTACTCAAATTAGAGAATCATCCCGAGCAACATATCATGGGAGTTCCTCGTTCTAATTCTATTTCCCATTTTCTTTAAACTGTTTTATCTATACAACGATGACGTTGTATAATTTAAGTGGGGGGATGGAGAACTAGACGTGCCATCTTGTCTTTTCTTTACAATATATGCTATACTGCATTATTTATGCGAAAATTTAAAATTTTTTCTAGCATAACTTTTGTAAAAATTACTAGTTACATGACCTCGCGCACTATAACCCTTAATACCAAATTGTGAAGCCTATTCTGTTTCCAAACGTTTTACTAAGAACATTCCACAAAAATTATGAGTGTGCCGGTGATGTAGTGGACTTTGCTTGGGCCTTGGTTTATCACTTGAGGCACATGATGAGTACTATGGACTTAGATGGAGTAACATGTTTAACTGGTAAATTTCTAGGAATACACCAAAAAGCCTAAATATTGTAAAATTAACTAACTACACTGGTTAGTTAAACCCCGTGTAACCCTTTGCTTACTCTCACTATAAGAGTAAGATCCCCTAGAAAAACCTGTTGAGCCATTCCTGTCTTTTTCACACCAAATGTCTATTTCGTTACACCTTTACACCTTAGCCTACCCTGTAGATTAAGCCTACTTAATCAAAGTTGCTAGTTGCTTTTGTGTAAAGTTTTGTATTTCCTGTGTCAAAGTGAAATTTTCTATCTCCGGTTAGGTCGGGAAATTGCACAATGCAATGGGAAAATATGTAGCTCGTGTATTTTGCTACTTTTGCGATTATGTATTATGTCCGAAGATGAAGTGTTAAAGGAAAAATTATCCGGATGAATTATGATTGTGAAGATGGTGAAATTGCACCGAGGTTTATGGTAAAAATGGAAAATAGAAATGCATCAAAAAAAGGAGAAGATGATTGATTAGTCGGTTCGCTAAACTTAAAACTGATGAAATTCTTTGAAGGATCGTTTATTCGTTGATTTTTTTTTTTTTATGTTTTGGATTTAAATCTAATAGATATATAGTTTTGTATAAAGTGGCCGATATTACCACTTTTGTAAAAGTATGTAAGTTTGGGATGATCGGGAAGTTGACCATTATGGGAACGCCAACTTAGGTTGTCTTTGTCATTTATATGATAGAGGCGTTTGTATATATTTCGAGTCTTTATCATGGAATGGTCAAAAGGAAAAGTTTCTAGAAACTACCTTATTTGTCCAAGCTTAATCTATTTGTTTTGTAAATTTTATTTAACAACAATTTTCTTCCCTTTCCTAACAACTAACCTTAGGTTCTACTCAAACGAGGTTAAGATCGAGTCATGCATGTCTATTCCGTCATTACGGCTATGTATGCGTGATTCAGCCACCATGTTGGTTTATTACTTTTGGTGAAATTTAGAAGATCCCTACCCTATATCATTCTTCATCCTAACCCTTAGTTAAACTCGAATGAGGATGTGATCGAATTATACATGTCTATTTCGTCGTTACGGCCATGTATGTATGATTCAGCTGCCTTGTTGGTGTGGTACTTTCGGTGAAAGATTGTTAGAATGATCAACCTTAAGCCTAATTACCCAATTTACCTTTTGACTTGTTTCTCCTTAGCTCTAGTGGTGGAGATGTGTATCCTTGCCAAGCATATGATATGAAACTAATCACGACCGAGCAAATGAGCGTACCAATTAAATGTTACACCCTAGATTAGTTGAGTGATCTGAGTGTTTTCATTTCCTATATTTCGTGAGGTGCTTGGTCTTGTACAGGTGATTAAAACGAAAGAAATGCTTAACGGAAAAATCCTTAACTCCGGTTAGGATACATTTTCAATAAATTTCTAGAGTCTACTTGAGGACAAGTAGGATTCAAGTAGGGGGGATATTTGATGACATCAAATAACGTTACATTTATACCATCATTTATCCCTAATAAATTATCCACTTTTATATAATTATTGCAAGAATCGTTACTTAATTTAAAGTTGTAAACTGCTGTAATTACGGAGTGATTGGTGAAGGCATGCTAAAAGGCGGCGCACTTTGTTTTTTTTTTTCTGAGCTTAAACGATGATACATTTAAAGATTGAGATAATTATGCTTAATACGTCATATCCACAAAAGGAGATACGGCGTATCAACGCCTGGACTTCACAAGGAAAATGCGTATTCTCACTTCCCATCGGCCGTCATCCATGTTTTCCTATAGTCGTATCCAGCTGGATAACTATTCAGAAGATTTAAGTGAATAATTCATAACTTTGGGTCGTTATATGCTGATTGATTTAAACTTATTGCGCGTGATTGATTATAAACTTAGCGCGCACTCCAAGGAAAACACCCCTATACGCCGTATTGACCTAGCTCAATACGGCGTATCCAGTCTTTTTCAGACACTATAAATAGAAGACTCAAAAATGAGTTTTCAGTGTGCAAAATCATATTCTCTATACCATACACATAAAAGATGATTTTCTGAAGAAAAGAAGAGCAACCAAAGGTCAAGCATCGATCACGATTCCATAGAAGACACCGTGTAATTCCTATACTCTTGTAATCATTTAATTTTTGGTATCGTTCGGTAAAACGTTTAGTTTACCTTGGTTAATTGATCACGCTTGTATAATTACAATGGTTATGGGCTAATACCCTTGGGTATTAGCCATCTTAATGAAGATTTAATGTTTGGTTTGTTTTAAAATCAATTTCTTAATTTATCGTTGAAAGTTTAATTATGTTTATCACATGATACTTGTCTACGTGTTTGAATATGCGACCTATCATTTAACTGGGTCTAGTTACGCCTAACAAGCGAGCTAGATACTAGAATAGCTCTCCATATCGTGTTTTATATTACTGAACCAATAGGATCACAAATAACGTTGTATTTATCTTTAAATTAAGAGCTTAGTTGGACCGGCAGGTGACCCGTAATGTTTCAACAAGTATGTTCTTGATTAATTGATAAAGATTTGAATAGTGAACTACCAGTATATAAAATACCGTCAAACAGTAAGTGGGTAAAGTCCCGATGGGCTTGGGTTTATTTAGATCACCATTGCTTTAATCCCTAGATAGATTATAATTAAACTAAAAGGATGCTTTATGAGGATACATTAATTGTGACAGGATTCAACGTGTCTAGGTCTTAGGATGATGTCCCGCCTAAGTCTTAAGAATAATATGCCGCTTCGAGATAAGAAATCATTGCACTAAATAAACAAACCAGCATTTAATTTGATTTAATATGGCTAATATAGTTTTCTATTATTTGGCTTGTACCGCTCTTTTATCTTCTGATTGTTTTCTTGCATGTTTTTTGTGTTTAGAATTGATTATTGTCACCATAAAACCTGTGCCAGTCTCTCAGGCTGAAAACCCCCATATCCGTTAGAAGCGTATATAGCATAGGTTTAACAAGTAATTAGAATTAACTTAATTAGATTAATTAAAATACTGATAGAATATAAGGTTAACAACCTCGCTCTTAGTGTTCGACATCCTACTTACCATGAAACTCCACCCGATCGGGTACACTGCCCGTTAAGTGTTATTTTAGGATAAGTTGGCTAAATATAAATTTAAAACTTGGTAATCAATAAATTGACCCTACACGACAGCACATCATCTGTGCTTTTGGATATTTGTTGTAAAAGTTTGGTAATTAATAAAAATGTTCACTTGCACCAAAAAAGAAAAACTTTCATCTTTGACTATTTGTTGTTGAATACCAACTTTTATTCGATGAGGCAGGTGAAATGAGAGATGAACTTTACGTGACTTTTAGCGGTAAGATTGTTAAAGTCGTTGAAAGTAAATTTAGATGCATAAAACCTCATAAAAGTTTATGTTTAAACATTTAATTGCTATCATAATATAATATTGTGTATATATGTGCCATGGCCACACATGGCCAGAATCTCATTCATTTTCTGGAGTACTTGTTTAGTTGTCGGTGAAATTAGGCGAGATGCTAACACATGCCAAATCTAGATGTTCTTTGTCGACTAATTATAGTTATTCACTCTTCCTTGGGAAATGACTTCACCCAAGCAGTCAAATTGATCCTAATTTTTTTGTTAAATATGTGCATCTTTTCGTCGAAGAGTTCTAACTTTATTACCCCGGGGCTATATACATCGGATTTCTTAGAGATACATTCATCCTATAGGCAAAAACATAACGCGTCTTCTTTCGAAATGACTACACCATCAAGGCAAAAGTCTGATCCTCAAGCTATATGATCTTGAATTGGAGTCGTAAAAAGACAAATCATTCTAAAACGTTGAAGTGTGTGACACACTGGAACTCACCCCTTAAATTCTATCTATATATAATATAAAGACAGCAAAGGATCAGAACCCGCGAGACCAAGAAAACCGGAAGCAGTATAGAGTGTTCCCGGGTCGTTATGTCCCAACGAGGCTGGAATGGAAAATCGGAAGACGATTGATGATTCGTGTTTGAATGTCACAAGGAATTGTTGGGCACTAAAACTGATAAAAATAAGCAAAAGCGCATAAAAATAGCAAAGAGAATAAGCTGGAACAAGAATGAAAGCTAGAAATGGTAAAAACACTTAAAACTTTTACACTAAGGCACAAATAAGCTCAAATAAACTTAAGACAAATCAAATAAGCTAAACTAACTCTAAATGAGCAAATACAAAAAGCAATTAAGCTAAATTAAGCAAGATAAACACAACAGTACTAACAACAGTACTAACAGTATTAACTACCAGTACTAACTTGGAGTTAGTACTGCTAGGCTAAAGTTATTACTAGCTAGGCTAAGTTTAGTACTGCTAGGCTTAAGTAGTACTTCTAGGCTTTTAAGACGCAAAAGAAGCAAGAAATATGCAATAACTAAAACAAATTAATTAACTACCCCTAATAAATCACTATAAAAGGCATAAGCAACCAGAATAGACTATAATGATAAATAAGCTAAAAAACTAAAACTGATAAACTCTTAAAATTATTTTGAAAAGGCAAATAAGTTCTACTGAAGACAGTAAACTAAAATAGGCTTAATCTACTCTAAAAAGCTAAATCAATCTTAAATAAGCTGAACTAATAAGCTTATGAACCAAATTAAAACTACCAGTACTAACAGTTATAACTTGGAGTTAGTACTGGTAGCTTTTAAGTTATATTGTTTCCGTAAAGTAACTAGCAGTACTAACTCTAAGTAGTACTGCTATTTTGAAAATACCCCTGAAAGCTTTCAAAACCATTTTTCTCTTTTTAATCCTGGTTAAAAAACAGATTTATCAACTAACAAAATAAAGCACGTTTAAGCCAATTTCAATAAATATAAGCACTTTAAATAAGCTAAATGGCCTAATTCAGTGGTTAACTTATATCTAACAGTTTTATTAAATGAACTAACAGTATAAACTTGAAAGTTGTACAAAACACTTTTCAACTAACACATAAGCAAAATAAACACTAAAACAGTTCTGTAAGAAGTGAGAATAATGAGGAAAAGAGAGAGACTTACAAAACCCTTGCTCTAAACAGGGTCAAATAATGAATCTACAAGCTCTAGCTTGCATAAAACAAGCTAGTGAGAGTCCATAAGCCCATCCAGAACTGGCTTATCATCCATAACATAAGCTGTGGTATATTTGAGGGTGATATTTGTAATTTTCTCTTCACTACTTAACTTTTTATTTTTACTTAATGAAAATAGCTTATGAGTAAGCTGTGGTGAGAGCTTTTTGAACACAAAACAATATGATTAAGAAACTTAGCACTTGAAATTGTAAATTGACTTAAACTTAAATTGCATTAAAACTTGAAAGTGTTACAAAGCTGAAAGTAAAAAGCTGTAAATGACTTTGAAATTTAAGCTAAGATTAAAAATTAACAAGTTACTAAAAAACTAAAAACTAGATGCCTCAAAGGCTTACAAAAGGCTCTTATATATAGCCGAAGTCTTCATCTCTTGGACTTGCAGCTTGTGCTTCTTTTGTGAGAGCAAAAACCAAGTGTGCTTGTTGTGTGAGGGGATTCTCAAGCAAATCCCAGCCTTCAATTTCATTTGTGCTTCTTTGGAGTCAATCTCAGCCATTGAAGATACTTGGGAAAAGTGAGGGATTGCCAACATGGCCTTTATACAGCTGGGGGGAAATAGTAGGGTGGATGAAATGATTTTGGCTAGGGTGTCGAGTGGTTTTGCAGGGCAGGAAGTATGGGAGGACATCCAAGTTGTACCTGGGTTTGTTGGGCGGGAAAGGTTGCTTTTTGGGTAAGTTGGCAGCTTGGTCCCCTAAAGTCTTATAACTTCAATGCAATCTTTGCCCGGTTTGCAATTTTGACCCTTGTCTTTTTAATTCTTGTAATACAACTTGAGGTTTGGTAATTTTTAATCCCTCAAGTTGTATTTTCTTCACTTGGTTGACCTTTAACTTTGTCCTTTCTATTCCGTGCTTGGTTTTGTTTGGTTTTGTCTTTCTTTTTGGTCCTGCTCTTGAATATCCGTTCCTGCACAATACAAATGCAAAACATACAAATACGATGTATTTTGGTACGTTTTTAGTCTTTTAAGTCCGTATAGAATGGAAAATGGTATGTGTAATTAAGCACATACCAGTGCTGCCTATGCCTCTTTTGTCACTCAAACCAATTTCAAACAGCTTAAACTTGCTCTATAAGTTAGTTTAATTTAGTAGTTAAAGTCTAAAAATCTAGTTTAAGGTTTATTGTAACCATGGTTTGAATCTATGGCAATTTTGCTTTTTAATCTAGCTTATTTGGTTTGATTTTGATTAAGTGCTTTTAGGTGTTGTTTTTATGCTTATTTTGAGTCTAATAATGCAGTAGAAAGTAATTTGTATAAGTATGCATTTGTTCTTTTGGTGTTAGTCAAAATTTTGTCCAAGTGTTTTTCATCTCCAAGTTTTAAAAATTCATTTTTCAATATCAATTTTGAGTTAGATTTAGTCGGATTTAAGGTCTGATTTTGATAGTATAAGCTATTTAGATAACAAGCTTCAACTGTTTTTACCTTTTAAGTTTTCACATTCTTCAACCAACATTGGTGGACGGGTATCGGTACCAGCTGCATTTGTTTCTTCATTGGTTGCCATTGATTAACTTTGTTTATGAATGATCTGATCTTAAGTGACTGTTGATTGATGACTTGGTGTGAGGTTTATGATTTTCGGGTAAATTTGAAACAGTAAAATGCTGTTTTGAGGGCCTAAATGACTCCGAATGGCCAAAAAATGACAGGGCTCTCGCTCAAAGAGGAAGAGTCTTGACCGTTGGGCCGTTTCCGAGCTGGTATAAAAATTTCGGAACAATCCGACACAAAAATTATTTTTGCGGCAAATCAAGCAAAACGCAACTTAGCTTGATCAAAACGCAATGGATTGTCAAAACGCAACAAACTTTGTGGTCAAAACGCAATGATACTTGTTGTCAAAACGCAATGATATCTTCCTCAAAACGCAATGAAATTTTTCTCAAAACGCAATGAAAGTTTTCTCAAAACGCAATGAAAGTTTTCTCAAAACGCAATGAAATTTGAAGTCAAAACGCAATGCTTGAAAATTTTTGGCAGCGTAGCGTTTTAGTCAAAACGCAATAGAAATCTTCAAAACGCAACCTGTATGCTCAAAACGCAACATGAATATGCTCAAAACGCAACATGAATATTCTCAAAACGCAACATGAATACTAACAGAAACGCAACACTTCTAGCTTTTTTCGAATCCACTTCGAACCCAAAACACAAACAAACCACGTCTCTTTTTTTTGTTATGATTTGCGAACCAATAAGCACAAAAAATCACGTACACACCCCCTTTTTTTTGAATTCGAGCAAACAAAAACAAAAAAATAAAATAACACAAACAATCACTTTTGGCTCTTGATACCAATTGTAGGATCCCTAGATCATTCGATTAACACAAGAACACACAAGATTAAACTTTAAATTGACTTGTATTAAAGAGAAACAAAGAACAATGGTGTGGCAACAAAACACACAAAAATGAAACTCTAAATATCTAAGTTGCTATTTTGTCTCTACTAAAAAATGAAGAAAAGGTGGCTTTATATAGCCTTAGAGTGAGGCCTAAAGAGGCTTTGAATGCGCCATTTTGGGCTTTCACAGTAAATGCCCATTTACATTAATTTACATTGTCTTTCGAGCTAGACTTTTGTCTTGTATCTTCGAGTGACCGAAGCTTCTTTGTTCGGATCCATTCTTAAGTGATTGTTGATTGGTGATTTGGTTTGAAGTTTATGATTTTCGGGTAAATTTGAAACAGTAAAATGCTGTTTTGAGGGCTTAAATGACTCCGAATGGCCAAAAAATGACAGGGCTCTCGCTCAAAGAGGAAGAGTCTTGACCGTTGGGCCGTTTCCGAGCTGGTATAAAAATTTCGGAACAATCCGACACAAAAATTATTTTTGCGGCTAAACAGTATTTTGCGGCAAAACAAGCAAAACGCAATGAGGTTGTGGTCAAAACGCAATGGAGTTGTTGTCAAAACGCAATGATATCTTCCTCAAAACGCAATGAAATTTTTCTCAAAACGCAATGAAAGTTTTCTCAAAACGCAATGAAAGTTTTGCTCAAAACGCAGTGACACTTGAAGTCAAAACGCAATGATATCTTCCTCAAAACGCAATGAAATTTTTCTCAAAACGCAATGAAAGTTTTGCTCAAAACGCAATGACACTTGAAGTCAAAACGCAACGAAACTTGGGTCAAAACGCAATGTGTAGAAAATTTTGCCAGCGTAACGTTTTATTCAAAACGCAATGATATTTCTTCAAAACGCAACCTGTGATTTCAAAACGCAACTTGTTGTCGAGCAAAACGCAATGAATGAAATCAAAACGCAATGCTTGAAAATTTTTGGCAGCGTAGCGTTTTAGTCAAAACGCAATAGAAATCTTCAAAACGCAACCTGTATGCTCAAAACGCAACATGAATATGCTCAAAACGCAACATGAAAACTAACAAAAACGCAACACTTCTAGCTTTTTTTTTCTAATCCACTTCGAACCCAAAACACAAACAAACCACGTCTCTTTTTTTTGTTATGATTTGCGAACCAATAAGCACAAAAAAAATCACGTACACCCCCCTTTTTTTTGAATTCGATCAAACAACAAAAAAAATAAAAAATAAACAAACAATCACTTTTGGCTCTTGATACCAATTGTAGGATCCCTAGATCATTCCATAGATTAATCACAAGATCAACAGCACAAAAGATTAAACATTAAAGAACTTTTTGATTGAAAGAAACAAGAGTTGCTACAAACCCTATAGATGAAAAGTATTATGGAGTAGCTAACCTAAAAATGAAAATAAAAATGGCTTTATATAGCCTTACAATGAGACCTAAAGAGGCCTTTGGGCTTTGATGGGCTTTTTCAATAAAATGCCCAATTACATTAATTTACATTGTCTTTCGAGCTAGACTTTTGTCTTGTATCTTCGAGTGACCGAAGCTTCTTTGTTCGGGTCCATTTATGTGATCCTAACAATTGGTTTTGGGTTTATGCTTTGGGTTTTTGATTGTTGCATGAATAATCTGTCTAAGAAATTAGGATTTTTGATTTTGATGTTTTTGTTATAGGGATATTGGTTTAGACAACACGAAAAGTGGCACCCTGCGTTTTAATTAGTTGAGATAATGCGCAAAGTGGAAGGATGGTAGAAAGCGACAGTAGTTCGCCTCTGCAACCTCCACAAGCGCACCCAGGGTATTGTTTATTTGTTAAGCCAGCTATGAAGAATATCCGTGTTTATGTGTTTTGTTTCCATTATGTCCCGATGCCAGTATTTTGCCAGGGTAGTTTTCCTCAGGTTATTGTTGCAGCCAAGAATGGCGATATCTTGGCGACATAACTTGACCTGGGCTATGGTTGTAACCACAAATGTTGTTTCGTTTTGCGTTTATATTTGTAGACATCAGTCTTATACTTCATTTGGCGGTTGAATGTGGATTGCATTTTACTTGGCTATGATGATCTTTAAAATATGTTGTCTTGCCGCGGATAGTGGAAGGATGGCAGAGTGCAAGTATTGCTCTCCTCAGCGACCTCCATGAGCGCAGGCACAACATCAATTACTCTGAGCCAAATTTATAAAAAACTTGCTGGTAATTGTTTTATGCCAAGATAATAAAAGAGCTCCCATGTAACGTCAAGTATAAAGTAAATCCTGGTGGTGAATCTACAAAGACATTACTAAAAAAATGACCCTTTGTAGATATAAAGTAAATCCCGGTAGTGAATCTACAAAGCTTCTATCCGACCTTTGTTTAAGCCGAAAGGTTATGACTCAGGGGTGCTTGGTTTAATTTACTATGTTTCATTTGTGGGATTTAAATTTGAATGCTTAATAGGTTTGGATAGACATGTGTTGTTTCTCAAAGTAAAAGTAAATACTAGATACCAAGGGATATTGTGATTTAGGTTTTCGAGAAACAAAATTTTGGGTGAATGTGCACTTTAGAGAGTACATAATATATGTGATTTTGAAACGTTTGTTCGAAAGTATTAAATCAGGATGCTTTTGATGATGTTTTGAAAATATATCCGAATAGATATGATGTGCCTTGAGGAAATCCAAATTTGTACAAGTACATTTATGGAAATCCACTTCCACTATGGGCGGCAGTCGAGACCAGGCCCATGAGCATTCATTAGAATACCCTGGTGGTACAACATCTCTTTCCTCAGGCATTTCCATAAGATCACTTCACGAACATGAACTCTAAAAGATTCTTTGTCATTTATCAAGATACGTGTGTATAACACAATCTTTGGTACCTTGGACATTTTTGATCATATTAAACACTTATGCTCCCCCCTACACATGTGATGCGTCGATAATCGAAAGAGTTTAGACATGCTGGCAGGACTTTAGCATTTTAGAATCATCGACTCATTAAATATCCTGGTTCTAAATGGTTAAGTTTCCCCACATTTTCTCACCCCGGGATCAAAAGTATGAAAATTGCTGTTGTGAATGGTGTTGTTGATCTAGAATGGACTTAAAATGTATATCAATCTCCCCCTCAAGTATGAGGTGAGGTGAATAGCACAAATATCATAGGGAGCAATTGAAACAAGACCTGAGAATACCCAGAAGGAATGTTACTGCAATTGTTCTTGAATCGTGTAATCGCGGTTGGTACGTCGTCAATCTCTTCAGCAATAGAATCCGCAACAGTACGTCTTTTGACCTGCTAACAACTGTTAGTATAATGATTCTCCCCCGCTACATGACCCGTTGTCAATGTTTGATTTGGTTAACCCGTAAACTGTTTGATAAAACAGGTTGGATTTATGAGGAAAAATGGTTCGGGGCTTAGACAACTTCTTGTCTGTAAATGATATAATGCACGAAACGTACACTAAAAGTTTCTGGGGAAGGACCGGGTTACCAGTTCTGGAATATCTGCAAGCCATTTCGATTTTTTTTTAAATATAAACAATGATACATTGCTTTAGCATTCACAAAATAACAGATAAACCCATTGGAACCGCCTTTCGTTCACAAGTTTGCAATGGTGAACTAGAGATCATAGTAGTAATTTGGAACTGAACTAACGTCGGGGGTAGGTAAGTTCTAAAGGCTCACAATGGGTTGCCATTATCCTAGTTAAAAGGACAGTTATCATAAAACGCAAAATCATCGTCCAGTGGTTTCCTAATGAGCCTTAACACTACCAACATACCTTTCTAGTTGGTTCCAAGCTGTCTTTAGTAGTGTTCACATTATGATTCCGGGTTGCTTTCCAAAACCTGCTTAGTATTGATTCACACCTATGTTTGGCTGGGGGGTATTTGGTATTCACAGACTTAAAAGAACGAATCACAATACTGATTTATGGTCAACAACGTTCAACTTCAATTGTGATTTGGCTCTCCTCGCGATCACACTTTTATTGGCAAAGATATGATGGTTTCCGAGCATGTCAGGTGTGGCCTCTTTGGAATGGGATTGCGAGATTCTAGTGGCAGGTTGTGGTTCTTTTGTAGACAAATTCACAGGAACATTGGCTTTTTGTTTTGTTGCCAATGGTATGGTTCTTGAAAAGTACGTGCTTGTTTAGGCAACGGGCGGGGTTGGTTTTACCCAGTTGGCTCTTTTTGGAGGTGGAATGTACTTTGAACTATTGGTATACATCCCTGAAGCAAGTACTTTGGGTTTCTCAGAGGTTGAAGGTCCACTACTTGTTTTACCATGCACTAGGGCTTTCAGCTTGGTATTTTCAGAAGTTAAAGCACTAAGCTTTTCAGTGTACGCAGTACGTGAGTGAGTATTCGCCTTTGACAGTTCATCATACCGCTCTTTTAGATCACGTTTTCTACCTTAAGGCCATCTAGCTGAATCCTAAGGGAGAGGTAAATACGTTATCTTTCACTGAATTATCGTCAGTTTCTAATGCCGCTTGGTCACAAACTTACTTCAGTGGAACTAACATTAACACTTCTTGGATGTTGATCTGGTGCATCTAAAATTCTGATAGTGGTTGTCTTTTCCTTGATGTGATCTCTTAACTTATTTTATTTCAACAAATTGCATTGGAGGCACTTAGAAGTGTCTATTCTTGTTTATAGTTTTGAATTTTAAGTTGTAAATCAATATGGGTCTTTTGTAAATGAGAGTTTTCGTTTCTCAGATGCAATGGGACCTCTTTGTTAGTTTTTAAAACTTCAGCTTCAAGTTCAAGAAACTTTAGTGTGTTTCCCTATCGCAATGCAGTTCTAAGGTGTTTCTTCGCAAAGGCAATGCGAAGTAGGTGGGCACAACTCAATATCGAATAGTAAGCAAATAGAGCAGATATCTTTTTCTAACATTCAGCAATTAAGCAGTCATTTTTGATTAAAAGATTTTTCTTCTCTAATAATAACGGTCAGGTTACTTGTTATCAAGAAACACATCGTTCATATCTCCGCATCCTAGTCATCAAAATCTGTTCATATTCTTTACTTCTTTGAAAATTGTGTTCATTAGCAGATTCTATTTGTTTTTGAAAATGGTCATAAAATCGGTTACCAGATGTTGTTTTTTTCTTAGCCTTGCATTCGTTGAAAAAGATGAGACATTTTTAGCCCCCCGTTGAAAGACACAAGATAAGGGTCCTCGACGCTCTTTGAAAGATAAGGGATGGAGTCGGGTAGGAAAGGTCGCGATTGGTGTGCGAGCTCGATAAATCCCGCGGTTGGCAGCCAAGCCGACGACGATCGTGCTTGGGGCACCGTGAAAAATGCACAGAGTTTGATAATATGAGCAAACTTGACCATTTTATTGGGTATGTATCCATGGCTATAAAGCCCGTGAGCACCCTGTGATGTTAAAAATCTCTTTTTGGGTATGTATCCATGGCTATAAAGCCCGTGAGCACCCTATGATGTTAAAAATCTCTTTTTGGGTATGTATCCATGGCTATAAAGCCCGTGAGCACCCTGTGATGTTAAAAATCTCTTTTTGGATATGTATCCATGGCTATAAAGCCCGTGAGTACCCTGTGATGTTGAAAATCTCTTTTTGGGTATGGATCTGTGTGTGAACCCTACAATGATAAAAAAAATCTTTTTGGATATGCATCTATGGCTATCAGGCCCGTGAACATCCTGTAACTTTAAAAAATTTTCTTGGGCTGGACTTAGCCGGAATTAAGTCGAAAATTGTTGTCAATCATGGCTTGACTATTTAGCAAGCATGAGTTAACGTGATTGAACTGATTGATTGGCTTGGTTTGGCTATTTAGCAAGCATGTCGTTATGTGATTATATGTGCTTAATGATAAGTACCTTGTTTCGATTAATGCCGTAGTGCTTTTGATAGATTTATCGATACTCCGAGTGATTACCGCATCAATGTGCTCTCTTCAATTTGCATGGCTTGACGGTTAGCGAGCATGCAATTATGTGATTTTGTACGCTTAATGATAAGCGCCTTGTTTTGAATAATGTCATAACGCTTTCGATGGAGTTATGTTCACTCCAGATGATTTTTATAATGACGCGATCTCTTTTAACGAGACCCGTTGGTCGATATGTGTTTTGATTTGATCGGTGTGATCACCGGTGATTTTTGAATTGATTTTCGCTTCGAAAAACTTCCAAATGCGCCGAGGTCGTGTGACCATAGTGTGAGAATATGTGAATTCATTCGAGAATGACGTCTTTCACTCATTGCATGTGTAGGATCCCTAGATCATTCCATGGATTAATCACAAGATCAATAGCACAAAAGATTAAACATTAAAGAACTTTTAGATTGAAAGAAACAAGAGATGCTACACACTCTAAAGATGAAAAATATTATGGAGTAGCTAACCTAAAAAATGAAGAAAAGATGGCTTTATATAGCCTTAGAATGAGACCTAAAGAGGCTTTGAATGGGCCATTTCGGGCTTTTACAACAAATGCCCAATTACATTAATTTACATTGTCTTTCGAGCTAGACTTTTGTCTTGTATCTTCGAGTGACCGAAGCTTCTTTGTTCGGATCCATTCTTAAGTGATTGTTGATTGGTGATTTGGTTTGAAGTTTATGATTTTCGGGTAAATTTGAAACAGTAAAATGCTGTTTTGAGGGCTTAAATGACTCCGAATGGCCAAAAAATGGTATAAAAATTTCGGAACAATCCGACACAAAAATTATTTTTGCGGCTAAACAGTATTTTGCGGCAAAACGCAACCTTTTTATGAGCCAAATCGCAACAATGCTTGTTAAAACGCAATGACTCTTGTGGTCAAAACGCAATGGGAATCGTCAAAACGCAACCTGTATATCAAAACGCAATACTTTGGTGCTCAAAAACGCAATGCCTTGATCAAAACGCAATGGATAAATTTTTTTGCCAGCGTAACGTTTAGTCAAAACGCAAGAGTGGTCTTCAAAACGCAACCTGTATATCAAAACGCAACCCTATATGCTCAAAACGCAACATGAAGATCCTCAAAACGCAATATGAAGATCCTCAAAACGCAATATGAAGATGCTCAAAACGCAATCAAGAAAAAATCTTCTATATGTCACGAAAATTTTGTAAATCCACAAATAGTTTGCCAATTCAATTTGAACCACAATTAAACGTACGCCCCTTTATTTTTTTGTGATTACTTTCGATCAAGACACAAAAAAAATCCGAACCCCACTTTTTTTTTTAAAAATTCGGTTCAAAACACATCCAAACAATCACTTTTGGCTCTTGATACCAATTGTAGGATCCCTAGATCATTCCATGGATTAATCACAAGATCAATAGCACAAAAGATTAAACATTAAAGAACTTTTTGATTGAAAGAAACAAGAGTTGCTACAAACCCTATAGATGAAAAGTATTATGGAGTAGCTAACCTAAAAGAAAGGAAAAAATGGCTTTATATAGCCTTACAATGAGGCCTAAAGTGGCCGGCCCCTATGGGCTTTGAATGGGCCATTTCGGGCTTTTTCAATAAATGCCCAATTACATTAATTTACATTGTCTTTCGAGCTAGTAAACGTTGACCAATTTTCGTCTACTTTCGAGTGTCTGAAACTTCTTTGTTAGACGGATTTTCGTATCTCTAACACTTTGTCTTTTCCTTCCCGTGCTTGGTTTGGTCATTTTTGGCTTTCTTTTTGAATATCCATTCCTGCACAATTCAAATGCAAAACATACAAATACAA
>BQNB010090694.1:0-17694 GCA_026074375.1 Tanacetum coccineum | reverse complement strand
CGTGTGGTTTAATTTTCTTGTTGCATAAATGTAAAAGACGTAAGAATACCTATAGTGACACATCATATGTGTCAAACTCGTTTATGATTCTGTGACTGGAGTGGTATTTCATGTGGAAAGCGGCACAAACGAGTGACGGTTTTACGTCTGAAATCTCAAGGTTTAGAAGGCTTGTTGTCTCCTCATATAGGAAACCTTAGCTTCCTCCGTTACCTTTCTCTCACGAACAACAGCTTTCAAGGAACCATTCTTCATGAACTTGGTCATCTATCTAGGCTACGCCATCTTTATCTTAGTAGAAACAAATTTGGTGGAGTCATTCCAATATACTTAACCGGAAGATCACTTAACCGGAAGATCACCTTCGGAGAAAGGCATACTCCGTAATATTCAAGATACGAATCTTCACATGATTTAAAACATTACAAAAATAGGCGGTACTCTTTGGAATGCTTGGCACTAATCCCGACACTGCCTTGAATTCATCAAGAGAATCCATAATTACTTTGGCAGAATTTACATCTCCTCTAGCGAAGAGGAAAAGGTCATCCGCAAAACAAACATTTATGATGTTCAACTCCTCACAATTCTTATGAAATCTAAAAGAATCCGATAAACGAACTCTTTTTTTAAGAATAAGCGTAAGAATTTCCATAACCAAAGTGAAAAGATAAGGGGAAATTGGATCCCCTTGACGAAGGTCACGCTTACCCTTAATAAAACCATGACCGTCACCATTAATGCTAATCGAGAACGAAGTGGAAGTAACACACGCCATTACCCACTTTATCATATTTGGATGGAATCCAAAACATGTGAGGATACGTTCCAAAAAACACCAATCTACCGTAAAAGTATGCCTTTTTGGATGTCAACTTTAAAGCACACCTTGAGACCTCTATCTACATGTAGTTATCATAAGTTCTCGGAGTAATGAGAATATTACCAGATGCGACATCCCGGAACAAAGCAGATTTGATTGTCACTCCCCCTCTTTTAGACCCTTAATAATGCGATAAGTAAGAATCCTTACTAATACATTAAATATAAAATAACAACACGATATAGTCATTCACTTTGAGGGGGGTTGTAACCTTCGGAATAAGGGCCAAGAAAGTATGGTTTACTTCTTTAAGAAGTTTCCCATTATCAAAAAAATCTCTAACAGCTTTACAAATATCTTGACCCACAACATCCCATCCCTTTTTAAAGAACGCGGAAGTAAACCCATCAGGCCCTCGGGCTTTGTCGTCCCCAATACCAAACATGGCCCTTTTAATCTCTTCATTTGTAATAGGTTTCGTCATGTTTTCATTAGCCAAGTCCGAGACTTTCTTATGAAAAAGGTCTTCACTATCAAGCTCATCACAGGCCGCTTGAGTACCCAGAAAAGCATTGTAGTGAGAAACAAAAACATTCTGAATTTGGTTCCCCGTAACCTGAACATTATCCGAATCAGTAATTACCTCAATGCGGCTTCGCTAATTACGACTCGTGATTGATTTATGAAAGTAGGCCGAATTCGAGTCCCCCACATCAAGCCATTCAATCTTTGCTTTTTGCTTAAGAAATCTTTCTTCATCAATCTTGGCATCATTAAACGTTTGAATATGTAAGTATGGATTTTCCTATCTCGATCCGATCTTACGATTCCGATCTTGCAAAGACAAAATCGATCCATAGTAAGATCTCGATCTTATCAACCTAAGTTTAAAATTGAAAACGTTGAGGTTTTCCCCATTAAAGTATCTATGGAAATATACAAAATTACATTAGTAATAAAAATTACGCCAAGCTTTATATTGCAAAAGCTTGCGAAGGTATTCAACAATAAACTATCCGAGTATACACAGAAAATAGTTATCATCAATCAAATATTGTTTTGCTCAATCTGATAAGGAATTCGTGGATGGCATTCTCTTCACAATTTGTGTGTCACTAAATATCTATCTCAACAACAAAATATATAGTTAAGGAATTTATAATGGTCTAGTTATTGCTTATACTAAAATTTTCGTTAATATAATTAATGTGTTCCTTTTTATTTGTCAATATTGGTTCGTCTTATATATAAACAATTGTAAACGTATATTTTTTGCCAATTATTGCTAGAAAGACTTTGACTAGCTAGTATATGAAATGTCTTGGTCAAGACGATAAGGAACTTGTGGAAGCCATTCATTTCACCACTTGCATGTCACAAATTGTTCACATGCAAAACTAAAGATAAAAAGCCAATACTTGTTCTTATAATTTTAACTAAGGCTGTGTTTGTTTATCTCAGAGGCGCTCAGATGTAAAACTTGTTTGTTTTTCCCTTTACATTCAGACACGGTAAGATATATTTTGCCTCACTGAGTAAGACTTGATGAGCAAGTCTGACCACCTCTTAACCCTTTAAATGAAAAAGATAATGGAAGTTGTGATGTTTTAAAGCTTTTATTTTTACCAGATAGTAAAATTTGTATGAAGAAGATGATGAGGTGTTTTAGGAGAGAGAGATAAAAATTAAATATTGAAATTAGCAAGGTTATAAATAGTGTGGGGTGTGGCGTGGCGGCATGGTCAAGCCTCACGCTTTTACGAGCCATAGCGAGTCATGGCGTTTTTAAGGCGTGACTTAAAGCGGCACAAAATATGAAAATATTTATAAATTTATATATTTATATCATATTTCAAATATATTGAGTTTACAAAAAGTGTCATACATTATCTTTGCATGTAATCTTTTTCATTTCTATATAAAAATACGATTTTTATCGAAATTGAATTTAAAAAAGCCTCAACGCATCTCCCTTTATCGCGCCTTATCACGTTTTCCACTCCTCATCTCACGTCAAGCCTTAAGCCTAAGCCTTGTTCTATTGCGTAGCGTGGAGGTCACGCCTCGCACCTTTGCGAGGCCTTAGCGCCACCATGGCACGCCTTTTAGAACCATGGAAATTAGAGATTGAAAAGTCACGTGAATGTAAAATTGGATGTGTATGTTGCCTAGAAAATCGTGAATGCTTTATTTACATACTCCCTTTGTCCCATAATTATAGTCCACCGACAAAAAATACGCAGTTTAAGAAAAACATTATCATTACAGCTTTCTCTCTCTTTTTGCACAATGACAGTTTTACCCTTAACCAATTAATTTCTAACTTCTTTATAGTTTGTAATAATAACATCAAGTGTGGGTGATATAGTAAACTTAATATAAATTCACTATCTATTTTTGGAAGTAGACAATTAATTTGGGACAATCAAAAAAAGAAACGTGCACTATAATTATGAGACGGAGGGAGTAATATTTTGTAAAAAAATAAAAAAGTTCTACTTCTAGTTTCTTATTTAATGGGGGTAGTTTGTAAGTTTAGAGAAAAAAACCTAAGAAACTAAAATGCGGGAATTAAAAAGAATCACATATTACAGATGCATTACTCCGTATATGATAAACTTACGAGATGATATCACGAGACATATAATGCAAGACATGTCTTGAATTAAAGTTTTAGATAAGTTACTTAATTGTGTGTTAAACTTTTTTTTTATTTTAAGACAATTCGTGTAATAGTTGTTAATATGTTAAATTTAAGATATATATTAAGATAAAAATGATTTGCTTCATGTTTACATAAGTTATCTGATCCTCGTATTGTTATGGTTTAATATATACTTTAATAAATAAAAATGAACAATTAAAACCATTTTGACAATCATAAAAAAGCAAACAACATTATTTCATTCAAATTCAAACTTTATTACCAGTGGTAAGATGTGGTACTCAAATTCAGACCCTAAACATTTTAATAAAACAAACACACCCTATATTTCCAAATATGAAGTCACCACAAGCAATAATTTACTTATCATTGTCCACTCTTATTTCTTCTCTCTTTTATGGTCTCTCGATAACATGTCTTACTTCTGCCACCGTCTCTGTATCCAGTGGCGGTAATGAGACTGATTATCACACATTGTCATTTATGTCAAAGATCACCCAAGATCCATACCAAGTTCTAACCTCGTGGAACCATTCCTTTCATTTCTGTGAATGGAGTGGTGTTTCATGCGTTGTCTCCTCATGTAGGAAACCTCAGCTTCTTCCGTGAGCTTTCTCTCAGGAATAACAGTCTTCAAGGAACCATACCTCATGAACTTGGTCGTCTATCTAGGCTACGTCATCTTAATCTTTATGATAACAAATTCAGTGGAGCCATTCCACGATGCATTTGGGGTACCATCCTCAGGTTTTTGGAAGATTTTGGCTTGTAAGTCGGCTGGAAGTTGGGAGTAAATCGGGAGGATTAATAAGTTGGAAACTGTTTGTCTTGTGGAAGTAACGAGCTGTTCCATGCGTTCGGATAAAGCATAGCAGGTCGCTTCAATTTCATCTTGACCCCGTCATAAAAATAAGTATGTCACCGGGTGCACTTGTGATGTGGATTGTCATTGCTTGTTTTACGGCTGCTTCAACATAAGTTTTACTGTACAGGATTTGTATGGGGAATATTCTTCCTGGAATGTTAAAGATGGGGACACTGCAATAATACAACTTAAATTTAGATTTTACAAATTTATACCTCAAAGCATGGTTGTTAAGATCCCGATCTTGATCTTATGATCTTACGATTTTACGATACTGCAAAGCAAAAATGATCCAGATCCTACGTAGGATCTTTACATACTTAGGATCTTATAGGATCCCGATCTTGACCATAGGATCTTAAGATCTTCTTCGATCCGATCTTACTTTTCGCAAACCACAAACTAAAAAACTACAAATTTATGGGTTGTGTTTCGTAGAATTTAAAAAACAACATGTTAATCTTCTTAAACATTTCATAATCATAATTTAGGACAACATTTCTATAAAACATTCATATAATTTTGTGTTTTTGATACATAATAATTTATAGATTTGTATAATATTACAAAGACTATTAAGATAATGACATTATAGTAGGATCTTACGATCCCGATCCGACTTAACGATCTCGATCTTGCAGAAACGAAAACGATCCTGGGTAAGATCCGATCTTGAAAACCTTGCCTCAAAGGATTAATGATACGAAAGCCACAGTGACATGAAATTAGAGGTGGCATTTTGGACTAATTTACTTATGGGTCAAACGGGGTAAAAAGCATCCCAAAGTGCATCTTTAATATGCATAGAAGCACCGAAATCACTTTACTAAAAAGTAAGATAAAAAAACATAAACTCTGTAATTATATTCGACACACTTCTTATTTATCGAAAAATTACAAAACATGGAAAATAAAAAAGTGTTTCAGGCCAACCGACAACATACGTAGTAAAAAACATGTTCTGAATTGAACCGTTTCGACCCGTTAACCAACCCACCCATTTTGCTACCTCTACATGCTATGTTTGATCTAAATAAGACTAAGAAATTACCTCCCAAAGAAGTTTGAAAACTTTTGTGCGTGGAGTGTAGCGGAAGTGACGATAAGCTTGAAGTCTCGACGTCTGGCAACAACTTTTTTAAGGATCCCAAACAGTACGTTTGTGCTTAATGATCTCTCATGAGCTTCGTCCATCACAATGACACTGCAATATTTCATAATAATTTAGATATAACTAATCAATTATATATACATCACACACCACTGAATCAGTTATAATAATAGAATTACCGGTATTTGTCAAGATCTGCATCTTTCAATGTTTCTCGTAGAAGCACACCATCAGTCATGTAATGCGAACAGAAGAAAACATACACATTTTTTCATATTTTATTGACAGAGCTTAATGATAATATATTATGCAAGTAAAGCTAAAATTTGAAGTTGACACAGCTACCTTTATAACAGTCTTGGGTCCGGTCACGTCTTCAAAACGAATAGAATAACCGACCTTATCTCCAAGCTCAGTTTCCATCTCTTCACTGACTCTTTTTGCCACACTCATTGCTGCCACACGTCTTGGTTGAGTGCAACCAACTATGCCATATGTTGTATACCCATCTTCATGTAAATACTGCAAAAAAAATTTAATAAAAAAAACAAATGTAAATATCAAAGATGCATCATTGTGGGAATAACACGACCACAGCATGCAAATTTGATATCATACCTGAGTCAATTGTGTTGTCTTTCCAGAACCAGTTTCACCTACAACCACGATTACTTGATTTTCTCGTATCACCTATTCCACGCACCAATAAAAATATATAATGAGAAGGGTACATCAAAGATTACAAAAGTAATAATTCAATCAAATAATATTATTACAAAAATTCATACCTGCAATAATTCATCTCTAATAGAGAATCTTGGGAGGTACTGACGTTGTTGTGATAGTGATTTTGACTTTGCAAAATCACTCACGGCGCTTCACCCTTTGTCAGATGTTGCTCTCAACCTTGCCTCTCCTATTTAAATCAACATCACCATCTTACCCCACACTACATCTTATCATTACATCCCCACTTGAAACATCACACTCCCATTATAGTCAAACTTATTGCTTCATCAACCTTCCTCAACGATGTAGCTCCCAATTATTCATAGACAGCACCACTAACACAAACCTCAAGGTGGAGGGATCATTCCCCACGTATCTGATCCATCCACAGACATACACAGCTGTGAGTGTACGGCAGTCAATGTCTCGCTGACGACAAAGACAATTACCTACCTCACAAGTAATGATGTTGAATGTCTTGTTAGCCCTAGATTTATCTTATAGATCTACCCAAATACGTAATACCGTGAAAGACACACATTCCACCCCCCCGCGATAGTATGTCCACCACCTACGTGCACAATCCTCCACCCATATCCACATATCCACCCACACCTACACAATCTCTCTCTCGTACACCTAACACTCCCACTCTCCAAACCCCTCAGATCCACGTTATATCTTAACCTACAACTCACATACATCTCTCTCAACCTCCACCCATCTACTCGTGACTAGCATCTTTACCTCTCACATCTCGTTCACTAATCTTCTAATACTCCTGACTCTTCACTATATCCTCCACCACACCCACCCGCCCACCTCTCACATCTCTCCCTACTCGTCCGTGTTACTTACATACAGCAATCAGATACTGTGTGTTCAGTCTGAATCAAGTAAAGTTAGACAGACTGAATGACCATCTCCTAGAAATCATCTATGAAGAATCACCTCTCACTCGACCGTTACTGTAGACCTAACACACAGATGTAAATAATACCCAAGACGCCAACAACTCCTATCGTAATAAGATCATTCTGCCAATCGTGTTAGTGACCCAACCCTACAGAGATAGAGCACAACAGTTATCACATAAACATGCACGCCTCATCCACCTACTGTATCAAGATATGATTGAAACTTATATTGAACAGATAAAACTAATACAAAATATCCATACCTGTTCTGCGGACTTTTCAACACCAAGAATATTACCAAGCTTTGAACCAGCAAGTTCCCAAAACCGTTGACGTGATTTATTCATACTTTGTTTTTCGTGAACGTCACGAACAAGGTTTGAACCTTTTCTTGATATAATAGCCATGTCTGATGTGGGGTCCTTTAAGGGCATTATGGGTTCTGCTTGCTTTGTAAACACAATCCTTCCGTCCAAAAATGGAGGCTTTGTATCTGAATTAAATATCCAAATTGATAAAAGGATTTGCAAATCTGGCCCATTATGTACTACTTTCATAAGTCTATACCGAAATAACCCACATTTAACTTGCTTTTCCCACGATTTTAGTAAAACTTCGCAAATTTTCAAAATCATTTTACAATATATATTTTGACAGAGTATAAGTATAATGTATAGAGATTATTATAGACAAAAGTCACAAAACGTACTTTTTCAGAAAAGATGTGACATTGCCAAGTTTTGATTTTTTGCAAAGAAACATTAGTGGAGTATAAGGTTATTTCGGTATAGCTTTTGTAATGGGCTGCACGCCAAATGGCAGATCTATAATTTTCTCTAAGAAAAAAGCTACTGATTAGTTATGATCAATACCATGAACAAGAAGAATGACCCTGCGTTCTTCCTCGTCATTGAATTCTGTCTGCACTTCTGTACCTCGTACAGCTCCAGACCTCATAAGCTGGCGATCTTCCGACTGAGCATTATCCGCTGTAAGTTGAGATAGCTTTTTGCTTTGAGTAAGTGTCATTGGTGTTCCATCTTTACGAACCTATCATTCAAAAAAGATACTGAATTAGAACTCAAAAAGTTCTGCTTGAAAGTAAAACAATGTGACTATCGATGATCATTTATATAAATGGGCTATGTGTCATGCTAAGATTAGACGTACCAGTCTTTTTGCCACCTCTGCTTCTTTCTTCTTAACAGAAGCCTCGTCGCCAAGATAAAAGGTATCACCATCAAACGCAGTGTTTCCTTCTTCTGCGTCATACCTATGAAAACAGATCCAAATTACCTACGTAACTGCGAAAGTATTTTGCGAATTCACAAACTAGCAAAATTTCGCTATGTGGATATTCTGCAAATTATTTAGAAATAAGCTAGAAGATGTTCAATCAATATCCATGTTCATTCGTATCTCATATTTATGTGAAAACTTTATAAACTGTTAGTCAGTTAGTGTTAGGACATATCTTATAAAATACAATTTAAGAAATATATAGCCTTACCATGCTCGATCAGCGTCATATTCCTTCTCTAACCGCATACTCTCAGTTATCTCTGGATTAATAAACTTTTCGTTGTTGGCTTCTTCATCCTGTATACAAAACATCCGAATAGGTATATAAGTGATGAGATGGTTCTTCATTGGGACTGAAAAACAACAATATAAAGTAAAATGTGAATTTACCTCTGTTAGTTGTGAATTTTCTGCATCAAGTGGTCGCTGAGACCTTCCACCAGTTCTTGAACTTGCAGATCTAACTGAACCGGATGCTCTTATTGGAACAGGTGAAGGGGCCACATTGTCCCATGGTGAAGCAGCATATCCTGTTAGGTTACTAAAGTGGTCAGTACAAGCAACCAACAGTAGATCGTAGGTTATGTAAAACTCGAAAGAAAAGTATAAAAAATCTATTAAAGAGATAGCTTAAAAAAACACGTCTAAAGTTGCCGAAAGTTAAATTTTAATATGTAGAACCCTTACCCCTAACCATTTTATTTAATAGATATAATGAACCTGACGCATCATTTTTTTGTAAATATCAAGGTGAAAAAGTGTTACGGGTCAACTTGACCCGCCCATACCAAAATGATCATGCTTTTACCCTAACCGATTTAAGCCCACTACCTAAATCGTCCAACCGGCGCATTCAAACACATTTAGAATAAATCTTAACTTTGAAAAAGAAAATTAAGTTAGCATTGAGATCCAAAAGAATTTATAAACATACCAGACTGAGTACTGCCCCCAAGCCAAGGGGAGACTAATCGTGCATCGGGAGAAGCACCAACTAGCATTGGTGATGGTGAAGGTTGATAATGCCTACTACTCGAACAGCTATCACGACGCGGTGCTTCTTCCCATTCCCATCTTCCATTGTCCCAATCAGATCTGCCTACAATAGCCACACATGTAAATAATTAGACAAAACTAGCATTATATATGCATAAAAAAGGAAATATATGGTCTTTAATGGATTTTTGGGATATTCGTCAAAATAGCGATATTACACATGGGTTTTAAAGGGATTTTCTAAAATAGCCACCAATTTGTAAATGAGATATACCACGAGTTCTCCTTGAACTTTCATAACTGCTTCTTTTATTATCATAATCGCTGTAGTCTCTTACATGACGAGGTGACGGTTCTGAACGGTCTCGATAATCCCTATCATCACTATGCCTAGAACGACGATGATCACCACTTCTGGAATTCCTAGATGGAGTATCACGCTGCAACATCCAAGTACAAACTCAGTATTAGGTATGGGCGCAAATCTGATATAACATTCATACGCAAAATACAACTTTGACTGCACAAGATTAAAAGAAATTATCTCAAACAGCCAAGTTACCTCAGCATGCGAGGTAGAAGCATATCTAGCACTGGTTTGACTATCTGCAACATTGAAAAACATCACAATTAGATCAAGCTGTACAGATTACATTACATTCAAATGTTTACTTTAAGTAAACAAAACAATGACTTATAGTAACTAACTATTATTACCTGAATCAAACGTTTTGCTTCCACTTGAACCACGGTACTTTCTGCTTTTATTTTGTCCACTGCTCGATACACCACTTCCAACGTCATCTTTGATCAGCGAGTGAGGTTTTTTCCACATCTTCGTCCATAGATGCCATCATAGAAGAAAATTCCGGTCTAGAAAACATTAAAATGAACCTTCAACTCGCTTTGCAAGTTGAGAAACATCTAATCCGAAATGTAGTAAGACTTTGTGTTCTTGAAGAAGACTGGAAAATGGCAGCTCATTCAAATGTTTACACTTAAACAATGAGCTTGTCACAAATATATGGTGTGGAACTTAAGAAATGATATAAGTAGAGCGTACACCAGAAAAACTAGTGAACCTTGTAACTTTTATAACCAAACTTCAGAAAGATAACACCTTTAGATAGGTGGTTCTTATCTTGTAGCAGAACAAGGCAACATACAAAGATACTAAGACGTACTGTATATGGATAACCTTATGCTTAACTTATCAAGCAAGTCATTATCGAAAAACCCCTTATTCCCCTAAATAACTAATAAACACTCTTGCATAAGCTTACCCAACCTATAAGTTCTTTATATAAACTTAACCAAACACCCCCTAAATCTCATATTCCCATGACAGCTATCCCTCTCACAAACTCACGCTGCTCTACACATGATAATTAGGGAAAAACCAAATACATCCCCAATGTATAACGCACTTTGACATAAGCTTACCCAAACACCTTCAATAAGTTTGTGACCTTTTTTTATACCGAATAACTTATTAACCTCTTAAAATAAGCCTACCCAGTGTTGTAAAGCTCGGACTACAAAGTGATCAGCAATTACACGCTACAAGATCAGTGACCAGGGCGAGTTGAGCAAAATCAGCCAAAAGATTCAATTTGGTCAAAACTTGGTCAGCTCAGTGCTCACTCGTACAAAACTCAGTTTGATATATTCTAGCAAGTGTGTTAATGTTTCTAAACATACTTCAAGGGTCCATGAACAAGTATATGGTCCTATTTACACGTCATACATACAACTTCGATACATGCATAAAAAAAATTCCAGTTTGAGTACTCCCGGCCTAGGCCAATCACTCACTACAAGGTAGCCAACGTCTCAAGTACAGCCTAACGAGTTTTACAACCATGAGGAGATAAGCGTACCCAAACACCCCCTAAATCCCATATTCTCACAAAATCACAGACAATTGGGAAAAATGTAAAAACTAACCTAGTAACGATTTCCTCTTAGACAGTCTGAAAACGACTCGATCTTTCCCCGGCAGCTGCAATCCGCCAACACCAGTCTCCTCCGGCTCCAACGTGTCTGTCATCTTATTAATATCCATCGGATCCTGTTATCACCAAAATCAACAACAAATAAAAACCTTTACACTTAGGCTATGTTTGGCAACTTAGTTATATATGTAATTATAAAGTTATTATATAGAAGCGTTTAAAACAAAATCCAGAAGGTAAACGCAACAATAAGCAGACACAAAACGCTCTATGTTTGGTAACTTAGTTGTATCTACAATTATAAGGTGTGAAACAACGTACAACCTTAACACGTCCTTTATTAGCATATGAAACAGAAGCATTTAAACAATAACCAAACACTAAATGTTCGTCCCCAAACACTCGAGTTCAGTTTATACACTAATAGCAGTAGCTACAAGCTAGCAGTTCGCAATAGCTATTTATTCTACAGACTGTCTAGTAACATAGCTGTATCTATAACTACAAACTATAAAATGACGTGCATCTTTTACGAGATTGTTTTTAATAGACGTGTTTAAACAAAATCCTAACACTAATCGCACGTCGCCAAACGCAGCCTTAACTAAAACAACTAATACTAGCCGCCATAGTTTCGCCATTCGATAACAGAACCTAATTATTAACAATTCAAATACATAAATTAACTATAACCTAATTCAAAAGGTAAACGCGTGTAGTTGCCAAACTGGTAAACGGATGTGGTTTTCCCTGTTAAGGTTACCCGAGGAAGGCGAGCCATTTTGACTCCACATACGTGGCCTCACAGGGTTAATCCCGGGACCGTTTCCGACCCTTCCCTGGCCACCCTCGAATGTACACACCTAGCGAGGTTTGAACCCTTGACCTCTTGTTTGAAAGCCAAGGACCCGAATGTACACACACGCGTCTAGTTGCCAAACAATAAGCATTATATTCTAGACACTAAGGCTATGTTTTATAAAGCGTTTGGTAACACAGTTGTGTATTTGTAATTATAAAGTGTAAACTAACGTGAAGCTAAACGCGTCCTTTATTAGCGTTCCAAATAGAAGCATTTAAACAAAATCTAAATGCTAACAGCTCGTTGCCAAACACAACTTGAGTTCAGATTATAAACTAATAGCAGTAGCTTGTTTAATCTACAAAAAATTTGGTAACATAGTTGTATCTATAAATATAAACCGTAAAATGACGCACATCTTTTATTAGCATGTTTCAAATAAACGCGCTTAAACAAAATCCAAACGCCAAACGCTCGTCCCCAAACACGGCCTTAACTAATAGCAGTAACTACAAGCTAGCAGTTCTTCTATCTATTTATAAGATTACAAGTAGTGGGGTAACCAAACTATCCGAAACGAATAAACCTAATGGCCCAATAACCGAACCGATTAACTAGGGGTGGTAATTTCTTACTAACAACCCAACCCGTATAAAGCTTATGGAGATGAGAGCTTATGTAATCTCATTACATAAGCTACCAAGGTTGTAAGCCTTAAAAGTTTACCTTATAAAGCTTATCAAAAATTTCAATAACTAACAGTTTTAGCTTATTTGATGGGCTTATTAGCTTATTGAAAAATTGATAATCTTTCTAAAGGTCATTTTGATATAAAGCTTATTTGATGGAGTTATAAAGCATATTAAAATTTCAATAAGCTCATAACCCACATCAATAAGTAACCTTTTTAGCTTATTTGATAGGTTTATTAGCTTATTGAAAACATGATAAGCTTTATACGGTCATTTTTAAAGGTTGATGTAACTTGATAACCGAAACACGGCCTTAACTAAAGCAACACAACACTAGCAGTCCACGGATGCTATTTTTTTAACGCTAATTTATATGATATGTTGAAGAAAACAAAGTTCAAATTGAGCTTGGCTCGTGCTCGTTTACCTCTTCTATGTTAATTTATACATAGTTATACGTATGGACAATATATACACATATATCTTTAGGGCTCTTGCAGGCTTGCGAGCCTACTCGATCTTTTTATATAGAGCTCAGGCTCAAGCTCGATTATTAAATGAGCTCAAACTTAGGCTCGGGCTCGAGCTCGTTTAGACTCGGCTTGTTCGATCTTTTTTCCGATCTGAATCCTGAGCTCTTGACAAACAACTCGGCTCGTTTTCACCCCTAAATAAAGCATTTGAATATCTATTGTATAACAGATGCCTTTAGCTTGATAAGATTTCAAAATTCGAAAAACTTACTTTTGTTGCTTATTTATAAGAGGATTTTTTAGTAGTTTGACTTTCAAAGTGCTAAAACAAAGCACTCCGTTGAATCGGAATGTTAAGTAGTTTCTAATTACTAACAGATTGTAAAATTGATTAATCACATAACAATGTGTCGTGTCGGGTATGAATGAGCCCATTTTAACGTTGTTTCGCAATGAATTTAAACGCCATATACGTTAACTCACAATAAGTCTTGGTGTGTGTAACATTATACTAAATATAATTCATGGTTGTATAGTTGAACCATGAAACATAGGTGTAATGTATTATATCTATCTTTGGGGACTAAAAGCCAATAAAAACGGTTGTGACACTGCTCTTTATCGTGACTAAAACGAAAGAATAAAAAGAGTACACGTAACATAGGTGTAATGTATTGAAGAGAAAAAAAGGACTTTACGGACCAACAATGTAAAGAGAAAAAGACAAAAAATCATAACACAAACGGTTACTTCTTTGAATTTTTTACTTTAAAGTTAATAGGGACCAACGGTGCAATCAAATTTTGGACGAAAAAACGTAAATACCCATGGTTTGAAAGTCAAATTTGAGAGATAACGGGAAAGATAACTGTCGTTAGGTATAACGGGGCTCCAAGGACCAAACGGGTAACTACAATGTCAAAAAAGTACCTCGTATGAGAGTCCCTATTATCTAGGGACCAAACGGGTAAACGGGATAAAATACAGGGAGTAACTGTGTAATTTACCCTTATTTTTATAATTGTTGTTATTTTTGAAAAAAAAGAAAAAAAAAAGTTGAGGTCATCATAACACCAGAAATGTTGATGTTAACTAGGGAGCCTGTTTTTTGTGTTATGGGGTGTTTTTGTGTTATGAGAAAAAGTGGTGATGTGACACCACTTTTCACCACTTTTTCCACAGCTTGAGCACGACGGCACGAAACTGTACCTTTTGCTCTAATAGATGCTACCCACAAAACTGTGCAAAGAAAAAGAAAAACCATACGCATTTATTGTAGAGATCTAGGTGACGCTGACAAAGAGAAACAACTATTCAAGATCTGCAACAAAATAAATAACGTTTTCTAGAACTTTCAAAAACAAAATTGACTAATCTATATCACTCACAACAGGTGTCACAAATATAAGACCATTAAAATATCTGAAAATTCACTAAATATCTCAAAAGTAAAAGGTATTCACTTTTTAGAAAAAAAATAAAAACCAGATTTCCATAATTGATCTTGTACTTTTTGTGAGATTGACATTTTTTTATGCGGCTAAATTTTTATCCTTTTTATAAAATATATATAATTGTTTTTCTAAAAGACATACTTCTTTTGTTTATATTAAATGTCCACTTTCACTTTTTTAAATCTTTATTTTTTAACTTTAACCTTAATTATTTTTTATCGTGTTATGTAATATTTAATGCAAAATATTTGAATGAATTGAGTTTTAAATATATTTTTAGTTTGATTTGTGTAACTTTCATCAAGTATTAAATAACACACAAATATATTTAAGATCAAAGTAGAAAAAGAAAAACTTCAAAAAATCAAAAATGAACATTTAATATAGAACGAAGGGAGTAATTTAATTGCACGAAAGTACAATAACGGTAAGTTGTACAAAAAATATTTCACTAACCATTAGCAATTATTAAACTAAAAAAATTTCATTCATTTTTTAGACAAACAAAAAAATAATATACTTTCACTCTTTTTTAAGAAATCAAAAGTATATTGAGGTCGTCTACTAAAAAAAAATCGTCGTGATGATGTATATTTTGTCGCTTAAGATAAAAAAACGTACACAAACATATACAAACGTTTAAAAAGGTAGAAAAACTTAAAAAGAAAAAGAAAACGTTAATAAACGTACAAAACGAATGAAAAAGGGCAAAAACGTACAAAAACGGAACAAAACGAAAAAACGTACGATAACGTAGGAAAACATACAAAACGGGGCGAAAACGGATGAAAACGTATGAAAACATACGAAAACGGTCGAAACGTAATAAACCAACAGAACAGATATGTTAGCGTCTAGATGGGAATACCCATATCTTAGCCTGCACGATAATTATGTGAATATCATGATCGTCCTCCTAAAGCTTATGATATTAGTTAATATATTGTGTAATAGTTTTGTAATTCCGATTATATTTTTATCAGTAAAAACCAATGTTGCAAAAATCGTGAATCGTTAGCCGGGCGATCGACCACCTTGTAGCTTATAATCGGTCAAGGCGGGATTAATCGGCGATTAATCAGATTGGCATTTTTGGCAAAATTTGGATATTTCCGGCAAGTTTTGTGTACTTTCGTCGAGTTTTGATATTATTGGCAAATGTTTTTCTAAAAAACAACTTGTAATAGATTTAAACCGTTGATCGCCGTTGACCACAGTTGACCTATTTGTTTGACCATGTATATAATCGCAAAGGTTGTAGCCTAGAGCTACTAACCGATGATTAATACTCGCTCTTGTAACCGTTTTTGCAACACTAGTAAAAATTATATTATTTGTTTACTTTTTATTGGTATATATATAAGATTAATTGTAGAAGAATTAATTAAAAAATGATTGTTATCATTAGTTTACTATTAGAAAAAAAAAACATCAAGTTAATCACGTACTTGTAACTCTCATTTAATTTTTAATAATGATAGTTGTAACATTTGTTTAAATTTTTATCAGTGTATTTTTACAAAAGGAAAAAGTATAATTTATTAACTATTACTTAACAATTGCTTGTATAAAATAAATGATAAAAAAGTTACAATTTCTTTAAATAAAAAAACATTAGAAGTAATCATTATATAATGATAAGTTGTTTGATAATAAAAATATTATTTAATGGTCAAAAGTGATGAAAATATTAAAAGGTAATCATTAATACACACTTTTGACTTATAAGTGTGTATGGTTCTAGTCAAAAGTGTGTATGAATCAAGGGACCCAAAAATAAAAACCAGATTTCCATAATTGATCTTGTACTTTTTGTGAGATTGACATTTTTTTTTATGCGGCTAAATTTTTATCCTTTTTATAAAATATATATAATTGTTTTTCTAAAAGACATACTTCTTTTGTTTATATTAAATGTCCACTTTAACTTTTTTGTTTGATTTGTATAACTTTCATCAAGTATTAAATAACACACAAATATATTTAAGATCAAAGTAGAAAAAGAAAAACTTCAAAAAATCAAAAATGAACATTTAATATAGAACAAAGGGAGTAATATAATTGCACAAAAGTACAATAACGGTAAGTTGTACAAAAAATATTTCACTAACCATTAGTAATTATTAAACTAAAAAAAACATGTGTCAAAACATTAGTGAAGTAGATTGGTGGTATTGTTATCAAAAATTTGGTTTTATGGGCCACTTTCATAATTATATTAGAGTAAATTACATAAATGGTTCTTGTGGTTTGCGCAAAATTGCATATACCGTTCATGATAGTTTTAAAGTTGCATTTTTGGTGTTTATCTTTGCAAAGAATAACACCGATAGTTTTTCATCTTAAATTGTCAGGGACAGGGACAGTAGATGCAGTTGTCGCTAAACCACAAAGACTATCAGTGTTACGATAGAGAATTATCAGCGTTATTCTTTACAAAGATACTAATTAAAAATGCAACTTTAAACTATCAGAGAATATAATTTTCGTACCATTTATGTAATTTACACTTTATTCTTGTTGTTTAGAGAATTTTATCTTAAAATATTATTGCATCTTAAGAAACAAGACAATAACAACTTTCTCAAACACAATCCAACAAATTATTAAAGACCCAAAAACATAGGGATATAGCAATAATGTCAAATCTCCAATCATGTTATTTACTATTAATGGGTTTCAACCATGGTCTTCAAAGATTGGTCTTCAAAGATTGGATTTTTATTTACTATTAATGGGTTTCAACCAAGATTCTGTTTTAAGATTTGGGTTATCATGGTTTATGTTTTCAATGATTGGTGTTGTGGTACTTGTGGTTGTGCTTATATTGGCTATTAATTGTTTGAGATGTGATTCGTATCAAGTCAAAGGGTTTGAGCTTGTGGTTGTGTCTTCTCATGCTTGTTTGGC
>BQNB010090693.1:0-23854 GCA_026074375.1 Tanacetum coccineum | reverse complement strand
AAAGTGAACGAAATGAACTCAACAAATTTTAACACAAATCCAATCTTAATGAGACGATCACGCTCAATGGATTGATTATCCAATCTTACATATCCCACACAAACACATATAAACACGTATAAGACATAAAATCACATAAACCGTACGTTGCAACAGACACATAAGTCAACACTAATGGTTTGACTAACTTGCTCAAGTCACGGTTGTAACATCAAGTCTTTCTCGTTCCAATGCCTTGGTAAAGATATCTGCCAGCTGATATTATGTTCTGACGAAGTATAGCTCAACCACCCCATTTTCCACTTGCTCTTTGATGAAGTGGTATCTGATGTCAATATGTTTGGATCTTGAATGTTGGACGTTGTTATAGCATAAGACAGTAGCACTTTTATTATCGCAGTACAGAGGAATTTTGTTGAATCCAAGGCCATAGTCTGTCAATTATGATCTCATCCAGAGTATTTGAGCACAACATCTTGACAAGGCAATGTATTCAACTTCTGTACTAGATATGGCGGTGCTCTTCTGTTTCTTAGATGACCAACTATTTGTCACCTAAAAGTTACATACTTCCAGATGTACTTCTTTTGGTATCTTGACAACCAGCATGATCAGCGTCTGCGAAAGCTGTTAGTGCAATACAATAATCCTTCGAATACCATAGACCCATGTTAATGGTTCCTTTTAGGTATCGAAAGATTCGCTTACATGTAAGTGTTTTTCGGTAGGCTTAGCCTGATACCAGGCACACATGCAAACAACAAATAAAATGTCTGGTCTACTGGATGTCAGATACATAAGGGAGCCAATCATTCCATGATAACGTGTAGGATCAACTTCTTTCCCTTGTAGATCTGCATCCAGTTTGGATTTCTCCACCATTGGAGTATCTACTGGGTCACTAGTTTTCATTCCATACTTTTTAATTATCTCAAGAGCGTATTTGGATTGGTTAAGAAAGATGCCTCTAGGACTTTGAGAAATTTGACGTAAACCTCTTCACGTAGTATATCATTTAAGAACACAGTCTTGACATCCATTTGGTAGACTGTCATGTTCTTGTGAGCGGCATATGCAATAAAGATTCCTATGGCCTCAAGTCGTTCAACCGGTGTAAAAGATTCTTCAAAGTCGATTCTTTCTTCTTGAAGATATCCCCTTGCTACCAACCTAGCCTTGTTTTTTAAAACACCTCCCAGTTCGTCTAATTTAACCTTGAAGATCCACTTCAAAGTGATTATCATGACACGATCTGGAAGAGGTACGAGCTCCCATACTTCAAGATGTTCGAACTCATTTAGTTCGTCCCGCATTGCTTCGATCCAACAGGATTCTTTCAAAGCTTCTTTGTAATTCTTTGGTTCAACGAAAGTAAGGAAAGCATCAAAGTAACAATACAGGGCTTCGTTTTGTAGTTAATGTCTTGTAGAGACAGGTCGTGAGGATATCCAATATACATTATCCAAACGAATGATTCATTGTTCCATTTGTTAAAGGTGTTCAGGTGGATTTGATACTGACTGAGTGCACATAGTATAAAAAACATCCTTAAAGAATAAAAGGATTCTTTAGAATTTGTTTGGAATTGGAAACATCAAAGAAAAGGATATGTTTATCAAGATGCCAACTTTAATATCATGAAAATGTTCTTCAACACCGGAAAGAATAACTAGGGATTGTAATTCTTAAGAGGTTTGAGAAGTACTTGGAGATGGTGCATCTTGATCAATGGTAGTTAAGGAAGGTGTACTGGTTGAATCAGCAGGTTCTAGAGCAATAACTACAAGATTTGGAGAAGCAACACTAGGGGGAGGATTGAAGTATTCATCAAACATCGGTTGAAACAAAATATCCCAGTCCTTCTTAGTTGGTGGTACATACGGTGTTGAAGAAGGAGGATCTGGCACAAGTCCTGAACTGAGTGTTCTAGGAGTCAAGAGTTGTGGCCCGGGTCCTGAACTGAATTATTCAAAAGCCATTTGACCATTTGATACACATTGAGAGACCAAGGTAAACTGTATTGATCACATTATATTCACTATTCTCCCCTTTAAAACTGCATATGTGATTTCTATTTTTGAGAAACAAGTGAATTAAAATACAAGCTAATGTACGTTGATCCACTTGATGACTGAACGAGCATGGGAAAATATGAAAATTGTTGATGAGAATGGTCAAAAACAAGAAGATTTCTCTTCTTTTGAAGATAAAGTGCACTCAATCGTACACCTTTCTTTTCTTTGAGGTGCGAGGCCTGAAGTGTTGTCTGCATATGCCATTATTCTTGTTCATCAGATTTTAAGTCCTTGAACCCTTGGTTTCTGAGATATCAGCCTTTTTAGCAACTAAACTCTAAGTCTTTCCTTTTTAGGATTAAAGGATGTACATGCACTAAAGTTAAGAGTACATACACTGACATTAAGAGTTTGTTCGCATTCATATGGGTTAGTGATATCTTCATTTGAACCATTTGGGGGTTCACGGCCAACCTTGGTTGTACTAGAGGCAAATAGCTTTCTAGTAGGAATACACCTAAGACCAACAGTCTTGAAAATTCTACCTGTAGGTTTCCACCTAAAACAAGATCTAGGATTGTTTGTTTTCTCATGCCCAGTTGAAGACTTATTGGGAGAAAGTCTATATCCTTTAAAGATCCATCTTTCAGGTCTGTTAACATTACTTATCTTTTCTATGAGTTTCACACTGTTTCTAGTCTTAGGGGATTGGACCTTAGCACAAGAATTCACCTCTTTTAGGAAATTTGTTATACAATCATCATGATTTGAATTAAAGACACATTTCTTACAATTCGAACAAAAAAAGTGTTTGGAGTCCGACAAGGAAATAGAATTCATAGAGTGATCTGCTTTTTGCACAGCTTTTAACGTTACATCACTACTCTTAGATGCAGGCCAATTCCTAGACATTTGAATATTTGATTATTGCTCCTAAGTTTTGGTGTACAAACATTAGGAGTGTGGTGTGTTCTAGCAGAAGGCATTTCTCTAGGTTTAAGATTCATATTTTTGTCTTGTATTTTTTTCTTAGCTTCCTTTAGATAGTAATTATGAGCCATGTCATTTAACCTATATGATTCTTTAGAACTATTCCTAGATGAGCCAGATGCAATCACATGATGAGGTTTTACAAACACATATTCTCTAACTTTAGGCAAATAATAAGGAGCGACTGGTTTTAGCAAATTGTTTTTCACATCAACTTGGGAGGCAAACCGTGGTTTTGTAAATTTTGGTCGTTCAGATTGAAATGTATTCGGTTGTCTAACAAATGATTGGTTTCTGAGTGGTTGTAAAACTGGTTTCCCCAAGATTGATGGTTTTGCAAACTTAGTATCTACGCTATTTCCTTTTAACTTTCTTAATTCGTTTTTCAATACTGCATTTGCAAAACCTTTTTCCTGGATCTAAGCTTTTAAATCAGCATTTTCAATAGTCTTACTATTTACTTGAGCAATTAGTGAGTCATTATGGTCTTTCGTCTGAACTTGTTTCCTTTTGATAGAATCAAAAAGATCTTTGTAAGTCTGTTTCAAATGCTCATTTTCCTTATTTAACTGCTCATTCTCTGCAAGTAATTTAGCCACACCATGTTCCAATTCGATGTTAATTGTTTCAAGTACATCTTTTTCCATTTTAATCTTGGCTTTATTACTTGTTTCATTCAAAATTTGAGCATGTCGCCTGAATTTTAAAGCTTGATTTTGATATTTACGTTCCAGATTAACACAATGTGCTTCCATTCTTGAAAAATCTTTTTGAAACTAGGCAACAATCTTTTTAGAGAAATATTTTTAGACTCGAAAGATTGGTATGATTGTTCACTTGTGTTGGGTTGAGTTAATGGATCAAGTAAAGGACTTGTAACTTGACTTTTTCAGCATTTTGGTCAATCTCTCCTCCCATATTACTCATATTTGCTGAATTAGGAGTGGTATTGTTATCAACCTTTTCTAATAAATATGTGTCATAAATAGGTTTAGATTGCACAATATGCTGTTGTTCATTAGCAAGTACATTATGTTGAGCAGTCAATTATGCCTCAGTGAATGGCTCTTGGTCATTTACTGGTCTGATATCTGCATCCACATCATGTGTGGTATAATTCCCTGATCTGATGCTTGTATCCTGCTTGTTTAACTTTATCCCACTGCTTTCTGTAACAACCAACCTGGCATCCACTACTTGAACCAGATTGATCTGAACATATTTTGACTGCAGTTTGAAACTTTTCTCAATTTCATGTTCATGAAGTATGTATGCATTCAACTGTTTTCCAGTCTTCTTTAGTGCATTAACTTCATTTTCTTTCATCCGTAATTCACCGTATTTAATTACACTTTTATCAATGAAATCTTCAGGTAGGTCCAGGTTATTGAGTAAATCACGTCTGTAGGTTTTAGGTTCGCAATACGTGTAATCTTCAAAATCTTGTTGCCAACATTGATGTAGATGATCCGAAGAATTTACCCCTTGTGAGGCAAAAAATTCTTTGAACTGTGTTCGGAGTACTTCAAGACAATTCTTTGCATTAACCTCATGAAGATTCTCTCTTTCAAATTGTTGCCTTAGCTGATCCAAATTATAAAACATCTTCAATTTGAAAGTCTGATGCTCTTCACCGAAGAATGTGTAAAACGCAGGTTTAAATGCATCAACATCATAAGACAAATTGTTGTGATAGAGATCACAAATGATGTATCTCGAGCTGTAATACACATGTCAAGTATATGGAGTGCAATTTTTATTACAACTATTATGAAAAACAACTGATGCAACACTATCCTCTTGTTTGAATTGGAATTCGAGTAGTATTCCATTGAAATTCTAATGTGTAAAATTGTGTAAAAATCATAGATCTTAATCATTCAGATTGAATTACAGATAGTGTGTTAAAGTGATGGATAAATGGAAAACACGGTATTAAAAAATCTTGATGACACCGAGAAAATAATAATATAATTTCTGGATATGTACAAAATCAAAGAAGAAACCGTGAAATAAGAATTCCTTCTCTTGAAAGATGGTAACATCGGTTAAGGTAACCTTGGCAAAATCGGCTAACAGAAACTTGGCAAAACCGGTTAACAGAGAATGGCCTAAATCGGTTAGCACAAAGTGTGGCAAAATCGGTGCACACACAAATTGGTCTAAATCGGTTGGCATCAATTTTGTCTAAATCGGTTAAGCCAAATGGATGAGCAAAATTGGTTTACCCAAATACTGTCAAATCGGTTCACCAAATATTGTCAAAATCGGTTCACCAAAACTGTGTCAAAATCGGTTCCCAAAAATGTCAAAATTGACTAATGTAAGAATGGGAAAATCGGTAGATACAATATTGTTAAAATCCGTTAACACTGACAGTTGGCAAAATTGGTAGATTCAACATGGCAAAATCAGTGCATTCATAAAACCCAGAAAACCCACTTTTCAAATCACTTAAGACACACTTTTTGACGTTTTTCTTGATTTCTTTTGTACAACTAAGTATTACTAACCTACTAGAACCTTAAAAACACAAACTTTATGGTTTTTAACACCCAAAATTTGTATGATTTTTGGTTTGAGTATGTGTACCAAAAACGCACCCTTTTTGAGACAAAAACGCACACGAAACACTCTAAATCACCCCATGGCGACTGATACCAATTGTAGAATACACGTTATCTAATCACACACACAATCAAAGCAAGAAGTCTTAGAAAGAGAAAGAGTGGTTGGACACTTCTAGAGAGAGAAACAAAAGAGAGAATATTAGATTAATGAAATGACCAACACCCTCTCTAAGGCATGGATAGGGGTTTATATACTTGTACATGGCCGGCCAAGCCATGGGCTTTCCATGGGCTTGGCTTGGTTAGCTTACTTAAGTTCCAAATATTAACTACGAGCTACGAGATACATTTTTAGGAGTGATCGATACTTTTTCGTATTTCTAACAAAGTGGTTTAAAAGGCCAAGTTCAAAACTAAAATGCAACCGTGATTCCAAACAAATTGTAGTAAGGGTATTTCTATGTAAACTTTGATTTGACGTTAGATGCATGTATATTGTTATAGTGATTTCAGGAGATACAGTTTGCTCAGATACGCTTGTCAAGAGCTCAACTCTTGCATTTTCATTTGGAGAATAAAGCAAGTCTCCTGGGAGTCTCTCGTTCTAATTCTACCTCTTATTATTGGAATTTCATTTCCTAAATGTCAATAGGGGACATTTACCAACCAAGTGGGGAGGTTAAGGGAGTTTGAAATACCTCTGATCCTATATTTGCCTTTGATTTTCTAGTTTTCTTTTGAAACTTTATGCCAGTTTAAAAATTTTTGACATGTTTTTCTTACTAAACTAGAAGAAATCTTTGTCGAGCGCACTATTACCATTTTTTTCTAATTGGTGAGGTTAAGCCTAATAATTATGTTTGCATCTATTATACAAAAATCCACAAAAAATATAAGTGTGCCGGTAGTATTGTAGACTTTAGAACTTGGCATGTACATCATTTTGAGACCTAATTGATTAGCAGGAATAGACTGTTCAAAAAGGCAACATCTTAGAAATTTACCCCAAAACAGCCCATATGTGTGTGTTTATCGACTTGTTACACTGACTTGTCGACCTCCTGTGTTAAAACCCCTTGTTGCATTCATTTTTAGTGAAAGAAACCCCTAGATCACCCTGTTGAGCCAATCCTTATTTTCAACCCTTTGTGTTAAATGTATCGTTACACCATTTCTCCTTAGCCAACCTTGTAGTCTATATTTTCTTTGTGTTGAAATCTCTGGCTACTTAAGTCCATGGTTCGGGGAATTGGGTTTGAAAATTTTGCGCATTCGTGGAAGACCTATCACTCTTGATCTATGAAGACCCCCTGTATCATCACTTTCGATATTGTTCATCTCAAGTGGGGGATATGTATGTTGTATGTTGTAAAAAAATGGGTAGTTAGTGTAAAGTTTTGTATATTTATTTTGGTTACGTGTTATAAAACCAACAAGTTATTCAAGATATGGAGATGGTGCAACTATAAGCCATATGTATGATTATGAAGGACATGCAAGCATAATCTGCTTCATCAATTCAAAGCAGGACTTCATTGCTGCATTTGATACTAGCCCGTCTTTACTGTTATGATCAGATTTCTGCACTTGGATACTTGGACTCATGGATGGACGGTAGCCGGTTGTGACAACATTACATTATTTAGACTATTTGTTTTGTGTATTTTGTTTAACACCAATTAAATGTGTATCCCATGTATTATCCCACCCTTTGTAATAATTCCGACCTTTAGCCTGCTCGAGTTAAGGAGTGAGCAATCACATGTGTCTCGTCCATAGATTTGGCCGAGCATGTGTGGTTTTGTCGCCTTTTCTAGATCAGTGGTATCAGAAAGAATCAATCACCTATTTAAACCTGTTTATGTCACCCATGTTGCCTTTTATAGTTGTTTAGACCCTGATTCTAACTGGTACAACTTTATGTACTTTCCAAGCTTATGATAGAATACATGCTATGACAGTGCAGTTGAGTGATCACCTTGAAAATGAAACACTTAGACTAGTAAGAGAGTTGAGTGATTTTGATCCCTTTTTCATAACATGTTCGGCTTTGATGGTTTCTAGCATAAGTAAATTATGAATTCATTTCTCTGAGTTAAATTAGAGAAATATTTTTATAAATTATTCTAACAGGTCTAGTGAAGGGATATTTAATAACATCAAAAAGTTAATACTTTTTAGTATCAAAATCCCGATCAAAATGCTTGTAATTATTGTTTAAATGCCTGGAAAAGATACTTAATCACTTCATATTTCATTTACAGGAAGAACACAAGCATTAGAGCAAGATACACGTGATTTAGATGTAAAACACGAGCAAATGAAGATGATCAAGGCTAATTGCAGCGTAATCACCTCGCAGGAGTTACGCCATAACCAAGATTAAAAAATGAATGATTCATCACCATAATTACGGTGTAACCATGACGTTACCATTACGCCGTAACCTGCCATGTTGAAGAAGGAGAAACTCATCCCCGTCATAGTTTACTGACATAACAAGACGCTATAAGTTACGCCGTTACAGAAAATAAAGCCTTTTATAAAGTGATGCGAGTCCACAACACATGATTACTGCTGGAACTACTCCATCAGTCCACGACTCGTAACCAACACGAAACTATAATAAAGACCTCATTCGGCAACATTCGACCATCAACCCATCTGCCACTGTATTAAGGGTCAAACCAAGCTTCCGATAGGTTTGAAGAATTTCCACCAGAAGTCCAAGGGGTGAAAGTCATTCACTTAATTTTGTATTTAATCTTTTCAATAAATTGCATACTAGTAAGAGACTAATGATGATTCAATCCAAAATTCCCTTTCAATTTACTCTTGCTGTAGTGTTTACCTTGAGCGGCTACGCAATTCTAGAGTTGGCCTAGTTTTGAATTTACTGTTGTTATATAGAATTTTTTTCCTGTTAAATAATCAGCTTATTAATACCATTATAGTCGTGACATTATCCCTGAGTTTTGGTAGTATCGAGGGTGGTTTAAATCCTGTTAGTTCTATTATTAGGCGGACTAGTTGAACATGGGGTTAACAGGGTACTAGGGTAGGTTGGCATCTATCCCTAGTGTAAGAATTTACCAAATTACCGCCTCTATCACATTAAACACTATAAAAGCGCAGGAACTCTTTCAGAGAGGGTTTATAATCTATCTAGGTTATAGACATGTCTTTAGGATAGTTGGGGTTTAATCACTACAGTTTAGATGCCCTACCTTTGTGACTTGCAGGGGATTCGGAAAAATAGGAATTATAGGGCAGACCTCAAATGCCAATTCAGGTCTGTTGATATTAGAACCACTAATAAAATGATACTTAGACAATGCACAAGAAATACACATCGTAACATTAGTAATGAAATAACCAGGGTAGCATGTTTTTCTCCCTAATCACTTCTATCTCACTTACATTTTCGCAATTTACTTTCCTGTACGTTTTAAAAATCTATTCAAAAACATTTTCTGTTCGCGACATAATCAAATTAAAACTAATATAACTTAGCTCTTGGGACAACCTCAGATTTACCAAGTCCTGCACTACATACGACTAGTTTCTCTTCCTGTTAGTGTGTGTAGACATCAGTAGACGAGTTTTATAAATTTAAAACTTATAAAATTATTTAAAACAAAAACAACGTCATTAATAAAGCACCCCACCAACATGCACATAATACAACGTACATAAAAATCATAGAAGAAAGATAAATTCTATGATACCTTATATGCACAAAACTTTGATACACCGACGAACAAAGATCTTATGATAAAAGCATCAACGGCAAGCTGAAAACGTTAACCTGCGTTTAAGAACATATCCTTATTAGATCATGAATTCTAAATACGACCACAAACTATATCGCCAGTACACACTTACGACAATAAATTATACATAATAGATAGAATTAAAACATATAAACATATATTAGCATTTAAAAGGAACATAAAAATTTAATCTAACCAAAATTGATCAAGTTAGCAACCATAACCATAACTTATACACAACCTATAAAATCATGTGACAATTAAGAAATCAAAAGTTCTTAGCCCACCTTATACATAACTTAAAAAACAGAAGTTATAACCACATATCAGCTTTAAAAATTAGACATTAAAACATAGCAGAAAGCTTAAACAAACCACGAACATACATGCAGAAACCCAAAAATACAGTTTATAGTAATCAAGAAACTTAAACTAACATAGATAAACCCATTATTCTTTTCAAAGCCACCTTATAGAATAGTAATTAAGAAATCAATAGTTCTTATCCCACCTTATACACAACTTATAAAATCAGAAGCTATAACCACATATCAAGCTCCAAATACAAGACACCAAAACACGGCTACCAGACAGTAAAAGCAACTAGCAAACATAGCTATTTTCACTTGTTGGCGAATAGTATGTGAACCTTATCGATCAGTTTTTGTAGAAGTTATAACCACATATCAAGCACCAAATATGAGATACCAAAACACGACTACCAGACAGTAAAAGCTACCAGCAAACATAGCTATTTTCATTTGCTAGCGAATAGTACATGCACCATTTCGATCAGCTTTTGTTGTATTTTTCATTTCTAAAAATGGCAGTTCTTAATATTTAGGCATTGCTTCAAGGGTTTCATCACATACGGCTAGGGAACGGTTTCTTTAACTTTTTTTAGTCCAAAAGCCACACCCACATACCAAAATTTAAAAAATATCACGAAGCATTTAGACAACGATCGTTAATCACACATAACATAAAAATCAATCAAACATACTAAAGAAACTCCATCACTATAAAGAATGAAAATTGACGTAAAAGATTATGGCTTTCTAATATGGCAACAATACATTTGCAATCAATCACACACAAAACACCTAAAACCTCAAAAGCATAACCCATATTCACAACCTGCAACAATTTAACCAAATAAGAACAAGAAAATCTTGAAATAGTTCAAAACACCACATTCAATACAACCTATAAAAATCTTATACACTTATAACATTATAAAACTTACAGAAATCAACAACGACCTAAAACATGCCCTAAATAGAAGCTTCAACCTGCAACAAAAGAGCAAAATCATGTAAAAAAACCTAAAAACAATTTCAAACACCATTTCCAAAATCTTACACACGTAAAACATCATAAAACCTATACAAAATAAGAAACTTGCCTTAATTTCTAACCTAACATAAATGATGCGACCGCCAACTTGATTTCTTTAATGCTACCAAAAACCTCAAACATGTCTTCTTCACGTTATGTGAGTATTTAAAGAGAGAAAAACATGGAAGAAAGACATGCAAGAAAGAGTGGTGTACTCAAGAAGACACATAAGGGATTTTGTAAGTTTACACACAATGTTAGCCAACCAAGAAGACACGTGTTTTCCAGAACCTGTCACGTCAACTTGCTCGGTACAACCTTCCACGCACAGATTTATACAATTAGACAACGAGCTATGCTATTCTAGATTATACACGGGGTGATCGAGTCTTTTTCATAATCCTAACACCCAACAACAGCCAAAATGACCCCATTAACTCAAAAAGACCACATTAATGGCAATACGACGTCGTTCGTACACCTAATGTATAATAAGTTAATATGTACTACATATAGAGCATTCTAGACATTCTCTTCTATTTTTTTTTCAAAATTTCCATAAATAATTTTAAGCAGTTACAAATTAGTAAACACTATTTACAATAAAATAATTAAACAACACATATAAAAAATACAGGCCAATGTCTAATTAATTATATTATTAAAACACCCTCTAAATGAAAAATACTAGTTATTAAGTTGTTATACAAATCGATATAACATAAAGTGTATTCTCATTTTAAATGTAAAGTATTTATTAAATCAATAGAGTTTCAAAATGCATACTAAATTACAATGTTTGAAAAATATTATAAAAACTTAAGAGTGTCTCGATAACCAACATATACATCTTTTAGAATTTTCTGATAAAACTTAATGTAAACTAAAAACTGTTTTTTTATTAAAACTAAAAAAAATTTCGAAGCAATTGCCAAAAAACTTATAAGGTGTATTTTTATAGAACTAAATTTTATAAACATGATCTAAATGATTTTTAAAATTCAATAAGATGTTTTTATTTTACAATAAGTTATGAATATGACAATTGTCATCTACTTTAACCTTATACATCCATAATATATCAGCTACCGCCTATGTATTGCCACAACATCACGTGAGTAATCTACAGTTTTTAAATGCGTTAACTTGTTATTGCTTAAAAGTATTCAAAACTAAAGTTTTCGCCATCCATAAAGTTATTGTATAAAAAATATAGAACTGAAAAATATTTTTCCCTTATAATTTTAATTGCATGATATCCGTAGTCGCAACGCTCGAATACCCTACTAGTTTCTTCTGAGTTAGAAGATATTTTGTCAATGTTTTTTATGACGAGTAGTTGTCTTAATTAGTTTGTTGAGTGATAACATCAAATAGTTCATACTTTTTAGTATCAAAATCCCTATAAAATGCTTGTTATTGTTATATATTTGCCTGGAAATGATACTTAATCACTTTATATTTCCTTTACAGGAAATTACGAGCATTAAAGCGAAGAGACGCAGGAATTGAACGTGAAAAGTGAAGAAAGGAAGGCTAAAAAGACTTAACTACGGCATAGTTACCCCGCATGAACTGCGTCGTAGTTCACTTATGGAAGGTTTGGTCATCAGCCCAGTTACGACGTAGTTGCTTCGTCCCAACTACGCCGTAGTTGCCACGTGTTATGAATGATGCCGTATCCTAGTCATAACTACGGCGTAATTAGGCACTATAATTACATCGTAGTTGAGCCTGCAATATGGAAAGTCTACATTAGCCTAACTACGGTGTAGTTGGAGACTATAACTACGTCGTAGTTGATTCAAAGAGTATAAATAGAGCCCTCATTCCTGCTCATTCGATATCCCCATCAAACACAGGAGTCCAAGGGAATGACTAGGGTTTCTCAAGGCAGAAGAATTCCACTTCCTTTACCATGAATCCAAGGGAGAAGTCACTTTACTTATTTATTGTATTAATCATTCATTAAACGGATCCTGTAAGAATAATTTTCATTCAATCAATGATTTCTTTCATTATTTCTTACTTTGTATGTGCTATGAGTGGCAAAGCACTTCTAGTGCTAGCCTTGTTATGAATTTGTTATTGTTATGATGCATGTATCATGTTTATTTATCGTTTGATTAGATATCCTATGTGCATGTTGATTGATCCTTGAGTTTTGGTAATTTTGAAGGTAGCATAGATCATGTTAGTCCTTTTATTAGGCGAATCAATTGAATTACGGGTTAACATGATACTAGGATAAGTTGGCATCTATCCCTAGTGTAGGAATTGTCCATATTACCGCTTGTACTAAATTAAACAATTAAAAAGTTCAGGAATCCCTTTCAGAGGGGCTTTATAGCCTACCTTAGGTTAATAACAGGTCTTTAGGATAGTTGGAATTTAATCACTACATCCTAAATACCCTGCCATCATGTCTAATGGGGATTTGGGATCACATGAAGTATAGAGCCAACCTCGAAGTCAATTCGGGTCTGTTGATATTCAAAACCACTAAAAAAATGATATCTATACATTGCACTAGAAAACGCATTATATCTATAACAAATCAATAACTAGGCTAGCACGCTTTTCTCCCTGATTAATCTCATTTCAATTATTTTTTGTATTTTATTTCTTGTTAAGTTTTCAAATAAATCTCAAACCAATTTCTCAACCTGTGACATAATTATTTTCTTATTTTATTTCCTGTTAAGTTTTCAAATAAATCTCAAACCAATTTCTCAACCTATGACATTTTTAAATTAAAACTAAAACACTTAGCTCTTGGGACGACCTCAGATTTACCAATCCACTAGCAACACCACATCTTTGAGTTCTCACACACATTTCCAGTTTAGTAACGTGTGTACCTAGGGAAATGAGTTTTTTTGATAAAGGTATAAAACTTGTAACACACACATTTGTATGATCAAGCAATTAAATTACTCATCAATTGAGGGGAGTGCCCACTGCCGGGGAGCTAGGAGGGTATTAATTCTAGAATTTAAGAGTGGTCGAAGTGGGTTTCGCTGAGAGAGCGAGAGAGCGATTTGGTGGATATACTAATTTAGATAGAGCGCGATCTTTGCAGAACTTAATGTTGTGTTGCGCTAATGATGCAGCGTCACTCTCACCGACGGGAGCGCGAGAAGAGCGAGAGTGCGAGGTTGGCGCGTCGAGGGAGAAACCAGCACCGAGCGTGTTAAACCCGAAGATTAGAGGCAATGTCAAAATTCCAAAGTAAAAAGTTAATTCATGCGCAATTTGAGGGAGGAAGACACCTTTTCCTGAGGGAGGCGGGAGAATCTAGTGCGAGCTCCAACATTTTGACGAGTTTTATAACATCGTCAATTTGTTTAACATTTCCAAAAGTGTCATACGATGGCAATCATGCTGCTTTTTTCCCCAATCGTTCTCACTTGAGCCACTAAAAGTGGTGACAACTAAGCGGGGGGGGCCCAAAACGATCAACACCTTGGATCCTACTTAAGAAAACCTTTATCCAAAGGTACTTCCACCATCTAGAATTCGAGGTGCAGCGCGAGAGCGAGAGTGAAAGGAAGGCTCGACAACTTCAAGCAAGAAGAGATGAAGGGGGGCGGCGCGGTTTACCCAGCAATAAAGGTACAATGACTTGCTGTATAAAAATGCCTAACTCATATATTAATAGCCACCAGAAGTGAATTATAGATGATACCAAATTAACTCTATTTAATAGTGTCATTTAATCCCATCTTTAATAAGCGTTTATATGTCTTTAATCAGCTAAATTTAACTTAATTAATATATTTATATGAGGAGAGAAGCGCAGAGATCGATTAAATGGTGAAAGTTAGCAAAAGTGCAACGCATTTAGAGCATAAAACTAGAGTCAAGAAACTCTAATGTTATACGTGACATCCAATAACGCCGAATCACTCTAAGTATACATCGTCAACCAATATATTGAAGAACTTAAAAGTCATTGTCCCACTTTGAAGAATACAACGTATCCACCCATCAAGTGAATACGTCGTATAAAAAACTTTTGTCAACGAAGAAGAACCAACTGTTTTTACTTCAAATACGTCTTACCAGATCAAGAAGATACGGCGTATCCAGTGTCATAACTTCATCAAAGCATCCATGACAGTAGAATTGATACGCCGTATCCAGAAAGGCTTTATGACGTATCCAAGGACGAGATCCCAAGACAAAAAAAAAACAGAAAAAAAAAAAAAATATTTTTTATTTTATTTTTCCCCCCCCCTTTTTAATTTCCTAAAGATATTATTCGTAGAGCCTATGTCAAATTACCCCAATACGCCGTATTAAACCCTTTCAATACGGTGCATCGACTGTTTTCTAGACCTTAAACATAGAAAACCTAAATACGATTTTAGGTATTCTTTAAACCACCAAGTTTGATTTTCAGAAGATCTAAGAAGCTAAGAAGGTCCTACAAAGTGCTTCATTCCATAGGAAAACCCGTGTAATCTCTATACTTTAAATACGCATTCGGTTTTATTACTTTAATCGTTCATTTGTGACATTTGTATAATTACAATGGCTATCAGCTAATACCTTTAGGTATTAGTCATGTTTATGATAATTTAATGTTTAGTTTGTTTATATTGATTGTTTACTTATTCGTTGCGCGTTGATTATTTTTATCAATTAACACTCATTTATGTGCTTACGTATATGTTTAACCTATCATTCAACTGGATCTAGGATTATGGTAGAGTAAGACTAGAGTCTAGGATAGAACTACATATAGAAGTTTATATATCTAGAGTAATAAGATCATAAGTAATGTCCTTTCTTCGCCTTTCGTTTAGTGAATAGGTAGACTAGTAGGTGACCTAGGATTACACATAACGTTCTGATTCCTTAGGTGAAGATTTGGATAATGGACTACTAGTATATAAATTGTCGTTAAGCGATAAGTTAGTAAAGCCTCAATGAGCTAGGTACCAATATTATCACCATTATTGTTTCCTAGATAGATTATAATCGACCGTGTATACTTTATGCGGGTTTAGGTTAATTGTGACAGGATTAACTAGAATACAAACCTCAATTTTAAGGAGGTACCACCTAGCTTACGAATGATATAACACCAACGAAGTAAAACAATCATTGCACTCATAAACATTATACGCGTTTTATTATATTAAATATGATTAATACATTTTCCTTACATTAGGCTTGACCGCTTATTTAAATTTTGTCTATCAACTTGTATGTGTTAATTGTCATCATTTAGATTAGATTAAACCAAAACTCGCGCTAGCCTCTCAGGCTAAAAACCCTCCTTTTTGCGTTAGTTTAGGTTTAAAGTATAATTAATTAGGATTAATTAGAACTAACATAGATAAGTAAAATACTAATAGATTTAAGTATTAATGCTCTCGCTCTTAGTGATCAACACCTTACTTACCAACGAACCTACACTTGATCTGGTACACTGCCCGTTAATGTTTGTTAATAGGTAAAGTCGGCAAAATATTAATAATAAAACTTGAATAATAAATTACCTACGCACAACGGCACATCAAATATCTTCTACAATGGTTTAGGCACTATGACCTGCCAATTGCTAGACTCGCAGGGGCCAATTCCGACACCTGCCCGAGCTTTAACCGCATTTCAGACTATGGCTGACCATTCTTAAAAATGGCATGATGGGTCACTGATGTGTATCAAAAGCTTTAAATTTATAAGACTGCAAATACCGATTTATTATATGGAAACACACAGGTAAAAGTATAACCCACGTATGTAGTATAATTTTTTTTAGGTAAGATCAGGTCGTTCACAGGGATTTGCGTAGTGTTCAAATAATCAGATGTAAAATAAACTTTAACAGACTTAAAATAAACTGAACTGAATTCAATAATGAGAAAGATGACTAATTGAATAATTTCATATAATTCATAAGCAATGGTAATAGTTACGATCTCAAACTTAGAACTTGAATTTATAAAAAGTGTTTTCTCGTCAGAAAATGTTTTCATAAATTCACTTGTTTAACTTAAGACTTATGTTTAGTTAACTCGATCAGATGTGTCACTCAAATAATCCAGTTACTATTATATCAAATTTATTTTGTTTATCAAATAACGTAAGTGGATTTCTCGTCACAGACGATAAAGATCAAAGATAAATCTTTAAAACTATATAGTTCACAACGGGTCTTTCGACCTATACCGGTGTGAGTATATAGTCAAAGTTGATAATCAAAGTTTATAAGATTAGACACGATAGGATTATAACATAAGCTTAAGATTAACAAGATCATAATTATACCAAACGCTTATTCATTATATTATTTTCACCGAGTAGTCATGAGAGATTTAGCCTCTCATAGATATGAAGTTCATAACAAAATTAAGTAGAATAACAAGAAACATATATGTTCGGGTAAGAATATGGTGTTCAAACTCTACCCGTAACAAGTATAGAATCGTAGTACAACCTTATTTTACTAGAACTATGATAGTGTTCTTCTTCGTTCTTCGTGATTTGATCTCCAATCTTCAAAATATTGTGGTGTTTATGGATGAGAGATTTGGGAATGATGATGGAATGATGATTGAAGGAGTGTTGAGTGAATTAAAGATATGATTTTGGAGTGAAAATTCGTCTCTATTTATAGGCTGATTTTAGGTCGAAGTGCGGCGCACAAAGTTATTTGTGCGGCGCACTTAGGGTGTAGATGCGAGGTGTATTTAATTCCATTTAATTATTCTTATATTTTTATAGGAAGTGCGGTGCACAAGAAATATTGTGCGGCGTACTTGGTGATTAAATGCAGTCTTCATTTAATTGTCTTTAATTCTTGGACTCGATGGAAAATGCGGCGCACAAAGGAAATGTGCGGCGTAATTTGGGTCTTTTTCAGCCTTGGTCCTTTCTTTTTTCTATATCTTGCTTTCCAATAACTGTAAACACTTAAACTTTGTTCCTTTTGAGCTCGGGATGACTTCAAGCGAACCTCCACATAATTTATGCTATTAAGTATCGAAAGTTCATGAGAAATTATATAATATATATAAATAACGCCACCAAAAACATATATAATTAAGGCATTATCAAATCCCTCCACATTTAGCTGTTGCTTGCCCTCAAGCAATTAAAAGCGAGAAAAACAAAATCATTTATCGTGGCATGGAGAAAATTTTGGATTTTAACCATTGTTTACCGGTTTAGATAACTTTTCAGGCATATACACATATCAGAGCACCTCACAAGAGAATGTGTTTGATTTTTAATTCACTCGAGCCACTCAGATAGGGTTTATAATTGTAAAGACACTCAGATGCACGAACATAATCTAGATAGCTACCAAAGGCTTGTGCATGACACATAAACATGACCGATGGGGCGTGAGCACCAAACAAAACCTAAAAGGGACAGAACTTGATATCGATGAGGGTGAATAGCACATACTTTTCTCTTGTGTCAAAACTTGAGCCTTAAACTTTAAACTTTTATATTTTGTCTTTTTTATACCAAATGATAACTAAGGCTGGCACGGAACTTCTTGCTTTTTAACTTTGATTTCTTCAGCATAATAGCACTAAATGGAGTGTTGTAGATATAGGAGCTTACGGGATTTACCTCATAACATATGGTTTGTCTATAAATTAATCTCACTGCGGTCTAGTAAATGATGATCAAGCACAAGTTCTAGAGCTACTAAATTACCGGCTCACTCAAATATAATTTCTAACCAATACCAATGTTCTAGAAAAGGCGACAAATTACAAATACACAACCGTAACGACGGATGAGACACTTGCAATTGCATTCAAACCTTAACTTGAACAAGCTAAAGGCATCAATTATCTTAGGTACCAAAGGTGGGTACCCGAATATTTTTAAGGCTTTAAATTCTCACAATTTAGTGGACTGGTTTTGTGCTAGTTATAGTGTCAATCCGGTTAGATTTGCCTTATTAAAAGTATTTTTTTATATTTAAAAAGGAAAGCTTATATATATTAAAGATTAAAGATTTTCATAAAATATCAGTTGGAAATTTTTTTTGGCAGCGCAAACATGGAGAGATATGATTAATTTTTCCTATTTGGCTCTCCTCCACACTTAAGTTGAACATTGCCCTCAATGTGATAACTGATAAACTAGAAAATAGGGAAAATTAAAGGAAACGATACTTTCCGGGGCATAGAGAAATGTAGCTGCGAAAGAGATATCCTTGAGCATACTCTATAATTTTCTAGATTTAAGCAATATTACCTGCATAAAAGTAAAAAGCACAAAAAAAGAAAATATTTTTGGTTTTTTTTAGAAAAATAAAGAGGAGATGAGTGGAGGAGGGACACTTAAATAAAGCACGGGTTGTCTCTTGAGAAGCGCTTAATTTTTAAGAGAGTCGTTAGCTAGACTCCTGCTTTTGGCGTTCATTCTTTTGGAAAAAAAGGGAGTGACTGCTTCCCTTTGGTCATTATAATCTTCTTCTTCATGATATAGCTTGAGTCGATGGCCGTTAACAATAAATGTTTTTCCATCTTTTCCATATAGTTCAACATATCCAGATGGATATTGATGTTTTACTACGTATGGTCCTAGCCAGCGAGATCTGAGCTTTGACTGTTTGAATTTATATTTTGAATGAAAGAGTAGCACTTTATTTCCATGTTTGAATTCTTTTCTCATCTTGAGTTTCTAGTCATGCCAGACTTTGGTTCTTGCCTTGTATAGACGAGAGTTTTCATATGCTTGATGTCTGAGTTCGTCTAACTCGTGTAATTAGAACATTCATTTCTCACCAGCAGCGATGAGATATGGGTTACAGATTTTTAGGGCCCAGTATGTACGATGTTCAATTTCCCAATGGAAATGCAGGTATCTTATCCATATATGAGTTTGTACGAGTGTTAGTTCCGGTTGAAGAGTTGTAAGCGTACGAAAATGACCCACAGAGCGTCATTAAGTTTTCTTGACCAGATGGAAGGATCGTCTTTAACAGTCTTTTCAAGAATTCTTTTAAGAGTTTTGTTCGTGTTTTTAACTTCACCACATTTTGAGGTGGTATTATTAAGAGAAATCATGGTAACTTAACTCCACATCTTTTTCTTGGTTTTTTTTTCCATTATCTTGTTGCAGAAATGAGTTCCTTGGTCGCTTATGAGAGCTTTGGGCATTCCGAAATGGCAGAATAGTTTCTTCAGAAAAGTAATTACAACTCTGGCATCGTTTGTTGGTAGAGCTTGTGCTTCGGCCCATTTAGATACATAGTCGACAGCAACTAAAATGTATTCGAATTTGTATGATTTCAGAAAGGGTCCCATAAAATCGATACCCCATATGTCAAAAATTTCGCATACTTGAATGTTGTTTAAGGGCATCTCATCACGTTTTGAAATATTTCCTGTCTTTTGACATGCTTCGCAAAGGCGAACTTGAGTATGAGCTTCTTTGATGATGGTCGGCCAGTAGAAACCTGAGTCTAAGACTTTCTTAGCAGTTGTGTTTGGTCCATAATGTCCACCGGTTGGTCCGTGGTGACATTGATCTAAAATTGTTCGGGTTTCTGGTCCAGAGACACAGCGTCTGATCATACCGTCAGAACATACTTTGAAGAGGTAGGGTTCCTCCCAGAAGTAGTGTTTGAGGTCGGAGAAAAATTTGTTCTTTTGCTGGTACGTCATTCCTTTAGGTATGATATCACTTACCAAATAATTCGCAAAGTCTGTGAACCATGGTTCATTTCTAGTGTTTATTTCCATGAGAGTTTCTCCAGGAAAGTTGTCGTCAACTTCACTGTCATCACTTGTTTCATCATTTTCAATCCGAGATAAGTGGTCGGCTGCAACATTTTCTGTACCTTTTCTGTCTTTAATTTTGATGTCAAATTCTTGTAAGAGCAGTATCCAATGAATAAGGCGTGGTTTAGCATCTTGTTTCTTGAATAGGTGCCTGAGAGCTGAGTGATCAGTGTGCACGATCGTCTTTGATAATACCAGATAGGATCGGAATTTGTCAAAGGCAAAGACTACAACCATAAGTTCTTTTTCAGTGATTGTATAGTTCTGTTGAGCTGCGTTGAGAGTTTTGCTTGCAAAGTAGATTGGGTGAAAGTTTTTACCATCTTTTTTACCTAAGATTGCTCCTACTACGAAATCACTTGCATCACACATGAGTTCAAACGGAAGGTTCCAGTTTGGGCTTACGATCACAGGAGCACATGTGAGTTTCTATTTTAATAACTTGAATGCGTTGTGACATTCTTTATCGAATTTGAATGGAGTATCTTTTTCAAGCAACTTGGTAAGAGGACGGTCGATTATTGAGAAATCTTTAATGAATCTTCGGTAGAAACCGGTATGTCATAGAAAACTTCTAATACCTTTGATATTAGTGGGAGGGTGGGAGTTTGGAGATTACTTCGATCCTTTCTTTGTCGACTTCTAGGCCTGCTTCGGATACCTTGTGTTCAAGCTTAGAGAGAAGAAGTTAAGAAATTTAGGAGAGATTAAGATGTAGTAGTTTTTTAGAACAGAAGTTTAGAAATGATTTAGAAGTTTGAAAGCAGAAAGAAAGAATATAGAATTGGAGAGAAAGAGGAACTTTCAAGAAGTTGAGCAGAAGACGTAGAATCCTGAATGAGAAAGAATAAGAGAAGAAGGAGAAAGAAAGAAAGAAAGAATAAGAAGTTAAGGTAGAAAGAGAGACAAAGAAAGAATAGAAGTAGATGTAAGAAAGAGATGAAGAACTTAGTTAGTAGTTAGGAGATTAGTCGGATTTCTTTTTTTTTTTGCTTTGTCTACTTTGAGGCCTGCTTCGGATACATTGTGTCCAAGAACAATTCCTTATTTTACCATGAAGTGACATTTTTCCCAGTTAAGGACAAGATGTGTATCTTTGCAACGTTAAAGCATCTTATCGAGATTGTTCAGACCAATTAGTCGAGAAGAGTTTCCAATCCAAAGACGGAGAAATTATCCATGAATACTTTGACGGATTCTTCGATCATGTCATGAAATATAGCCAACATGCACCTTTGGAAAGTAGCTGGAGCATTACATAAACCGAAAGGCATTCTTCTATAAGCGTATGTACCAAAAGGACATGTGAACGTTGTTTTTTCTTGGTCCATAGGATCGATTGGTATTTGAAAATATCCGAAAAAACCATCGAGGAAACATAAGTATTTATTTCCTGCGAGTCTTTCTAACATTTAATCTATGAATGGCAAAGGGAAATGGTCTTTCGCAGTTGCTTCATTGAGTTTTCGATAATCGATATAGACTCGCCAACCTATAACAGTTCTTGTTGGGACAAGTTCATCTTTTTCGTTAGTAACAACTGTGATACCACCTTACCCAAGGGCTATCGGCGATTGGATAAATGATACCTGTATCGAGAAGTTTAACTATTTCTTTTTTCATAACTTCTTGCATGTTTGGGTTTAATCTTCTTTGTTTTTGAACAACTGGTTTTTTTTCCTCCAGGAGTTGAATTTTATGTTTACAGAAAGATGGATAGATTCCAGGAATGTCTGTGGTTTTTCAAGCAAAGGCTTGCTTGTGTTTTTTAAGAACGGGTATGAGTTTATTTAGTTTTCTTTAGAAAGCTGAGATGATATGATAACAGGAAGAAAAGAGGGTTCTTCCAAGAATACATATTCTAGGTTATCAGGAAGAGGTTTGAGTTCAAGATCCGTAGGAGGTTCTTCAAAAGATGTTTTAATCTTGTAATCGATGTTGAAGGTGATTTTTTCAAATGGTGGTTCTTTGGTGTCAGATTCGGATTCAGAGTTTTCATCGGCAGTTATTGCCATAAACTCATCGAATTCAGCAAAGAGTTTTTCTTCGAGGATGGTTCCTTCGATGGAATAGAGGATTTCACTACCTTTGTCTAGAAGAGCATCGAAATCTTCTTCTAAGATTTCGTCGATGACGTCAATACTGAAACATGTATCATCATTTGAATAGGAGTGTTTCATTGCAAAATCAATGTGAAAGATCATTCGTTTGGTTCCAACTCCGAGATTGAGTTGCTTCTGTTTAACTCGAATTACTGCATCGACAGTGAGAAGAAACGGTCTTTCTAAGATAAGGGGAACTTTACTATCTTCTTCCATTTCGAGAATAACGAATTCAGCAGGGAAGGTGAATTTACCAACTTCAACGACCATACTTTTAGCTATTTCAACAGGATATTGGAATGATCGGTCGACTAATCTTACGTTCATTTTAGTAGGTGTGATAGTTTTGAGAGATAATTTCACATATAAGGAATACGGCATGAGATTTATGCTAGCACCAAGGTCGACTAAAGCATTGCATAAGAAATCTTTGTTGAAATTACATGGAATGAGAAAACTTCCAATGTCTCCGAGTTTTGGTGAAACTTTGTTCTGAAGTATGGCGGAACTTTCATCGCTCAGAAAAGCGACTGAAATTTTTTTGATTTTGTGTTTATTATTCACGAGTTCTTTGAGAAATTTGCTATAGTTGGGCATTCCGGCTAAAACGTCAACAAGAGGTACGTTGATTCGGACGACTCGGATCATGTCGAGGAATTTTCCATATTGAGCTTCCATTTTCTCTTTTCTGAGGCGTTGAGGATATGAGATTTTTGGTTTGTATGGTTTGGGTATCAGTGTTTCTTTGACTGGTTTTTGATCTTTAGGTTTGGGTTGAGGTGTAGATTCATCGTCTTCATCATCGCTATCGAAGTTGATAAGAGTTTTAGAATCATTTTGTTGATCATTTGGGTTAACTGGTGGGTCATAGATTTACCACTCTGTGTAAATACGACGTTCACATGCTCGTTTCGAGCTTGCGGTGGTTGGTAAGGTTTAGATGAACTAGCTTTTGGGTTAGGTTGAGTGTTACTGGGAAGATATCCAGAAGGTCGACCAGATTGCTTGTCAACAAGTCTGTCGAATTTAGCTTCGAGATTTTGGATTGATGCTTAATGGTTTTTGGTTGTTGTTTTGAGTTTGTTTTTTAGATCCATAAAAGTATCTTTGAAAAAAGAATTGGTTGAGTGTTAAGCTTTTATAAAATCGTTTAGTTGTTTTTAAAGGTCGGGTTTGTCATCAGAGTGAGATTGATAGTTGTCTCGGTTGTAATCGTTTCTTCCGCTTGAACGCCAATTATCGCGGTTGGAATCACGGTCGCAGTAATCATTGTAAAAACAAGTACGACGAAAGGTTTACATG
>BQNB010090692.1:0-27078 GCA_026074375.1 Tanacetum coccineum | reverse complement strand
CAAAGCTAAGCAGGATTAAATAGAAATAAGCAAATAATAAGCAACTTTTAAGCTAATATGCAGAAATAAGCTAAAATATAAAAAATAAGGTAAAACTGAAAATTTAAAGAGAAGTGTACCTCACATCTCAGCTAAACAGAGGTAATTGCTCTTAATAGAGCTTAAACAACCATCTTAAGCTTAATTCCAATACATAGTCTAATCCCAAGGCTTGACCCTCGAGCACTATTACCAACTTGAAAACTCTTAGCAGCCATCTAATTCCATTGAGTTTTCAAGTTCATGATGAGCTTTTAGTAGCTTAAGAGTAGTAAGAGCTTATGAAAACAGTTTATAAGAGCTTTTTGTAATATTAGAGCATAATGAGTAAAAACATAACTTGTAATTAAAACTAAGATTTCATTGATTTAAAAGCTGATTACAATACTTGAAATAGAGATTACAAAGACTAAAAACAGAATTAAAATTACATTTAAATGAAGATTACATAAGCTAAAAAAACTATATTAAGCTACTACTAAAAGCTGGAAAAAGAAGATAAGATGTGTGAGGAGATGAGCTCTATTTATAAGGGATGAGTGAAGCTTCTACGTCCTAAAGCACGCTCCCCTTATCCTTGATCTTGGCCCTTTAATTTCTTGCAATCATTGGATCCTATCTTTCAACCGTTGGATTAATTTCCTTCACACGGATTGCCAGCGTGGCAATCCCATAAGTTGGGAGGAGTGTGTTTCTTTTTTCAAAGGATTTAGTGAAAATTTCCCATCATTTGGTGTGTTAGTTTGCCAGCCCACGTGTCATTCCTTGTAAACGATAGCCAATCAAAGGCTTTTGATAATGTTATGTCTTGCTGACATGGAGCATTGTTTTTGGAATCTTTGACTTGTCAATCGAGTGAAAGGGTGGATTTACTTGTTTAACTGAGCAGGGTAAACATTGAAGGTGAAGATGAATAGTAACACACATTTTACGCGCCTTTTTTCCTTTTCTTGTTTTTGTTTGACTTTGCTTGACCCAGCTTAATAATAATTTGACTTAGGCTTCGTTTTATAAGGATTGGGCCAAGAGATTTGGTGTGGGCTCGATTAAAGGTAAAAGGATTTTAGGTTAATGGGTTAATAAAAGTACTTAATGACCGTTAGACCGTATGTTAACAAAGGACTAACGGTGTTATTAATTTAGGGCTTTTGGTGAAAATGGATTTAACATTAAGGGTTATTTGGGTATTTTTAAGCTTTTGGCATTTTGTGGGCTGACCAAGGGTTGACCAAGGTTGACTTTGTTGACTTTTTGCTAAAAACTTCTAGCTCTTGTGCACTCTATCCGTTCCTATGTTCGTGTTTGCACGGTTTTGACCGTTTTCTTATGATTTTTGCAATATCCGTACCTACACATCACAAATGACAAAACAAGCAATATACAAGCATAATTTGCACAATTATTTCATTTTAAGGCCATTTTTGGTATAGAAAGGATATGTGATTTCTCACATATCAAGTATGTTTGATGCTAAACACCAAAATGGGTACGCGAATGTGGCTTGGTTAATTGCGAGGTGGATGAAGAGAAAAGGAGTTGGTACTCAAAAGGAGAATCAGATTCGTTATGGACAGTTTATCACGAAGATTGCTAGGAAAGTGAGGGTGTTGACTGATGTGGTGCTAATGAGTTTGAGTGCTCTGATTTGTTGTAGACATTTGGATATGACTACACTAAGAGAGTTGATCGACTCTAAGGGTAGACTAATTCCTGAGGATCCGTAGCCGGGTGTGCCGAGAGTTGGTATCCCTAGACCTCCAAGAGCATTGATACAGGACTTGTACGAGAGGATGGGTAATATGGAGATACGCCAGGGGGCAATTGAGAGGATGTCCTATAGGCAGTCGTATCATTGGGACAGATATGCTGGAGTACTTGAGTACATGGCTGGAGTTTATAGTGTTGACTTGTAGGGAGCATATAACCCACCTGGATAGGCTCATCCATAGTATGATCAATATTATCAATAGTATCCACCTCAGCCACAGTAGTATCAGCAGCAGGATGATGATGAGTATTGTCGAGATGACAGAAGTTGGTTGTGTGACCGCATGTTTTGGGTCACGTATGTTTTTTAAAACAGTTTCCTTAAAAACAATATTATTATTACTACTATGGTGTGTAAAATGCCTATGTTGACATTTAAAACAATATTATCGTACTTTCTAGAAATAATTAATTAGGATTATTATTATTTGTGTGTGCTATATTTATATTTGTAACATGAAAAGAAAAAAAGAAGGGCGCAAGACGGAAATGACGAAAAGCAAAAGATTCAAGTAATTCTTCATAAGTAAGAAGTATTATTTCACTTTCCCATTTTATCTTTCTTTAAAATATTTCACATTAGGGACAATGCTCATATTAAGTGGGGGGGGGGGGGATAAACTAGAAAAGTTAAATAAAGTTAAATGATTTTTTTTGAAAAATAACATTTTTATGATCACATAGAAGCTATTTGACTCTGGATTGATAACATTACTAGCATATTTATACCACCCAAAAGAAAAATTGTGAGGATTAGAACTTAAGAATTTGGGTATTCATCTTTGATACCTAAGATGATTTGTATCTTTAGCTTTTTCGAGTTAAGGTTTGAATGCAATTGCAAGTGTCTCATCCATCGTTATGGCTGTGTATTTATAGTTTGTCGCCTTTTCTAGAGCATTGGTATCGATTTAAAATTATATGATTGTGCCGGTGATTTGTTAATTCTAAAACTTATGCTTGAAATCTTTATGAGACCGTAGTAGGAACATGTTCGCGTGTTATAAACATTTTACTGATCAAGAGGTGATAAAAATATAAATATAAGTAACCAATAACTTTGTTCAAAAAGCATTTTAATTAAATTATCTGAAATTTTATCCATACGAATAGAAGAGCATAAATGCTGGTATTGCTGTTAAAATGAAGAGCGAAGGTTGCAAACTTCTAAGTTCGTTTGAGATAGTGTGCTTATCCTAAGTATGTGGGAAATCAAGTTTCCCCCAAGTTAAAGTGAAATAAGGCAAAACGAAGCCGAAGTTCTAAAAAAAGAGAGAAAAAGTAAAAAGTGATAAAGTAAAGGAATAGTTGGTTACATTATGGATAAGGTGGATTATGATTTTATTATAAACCTTTTTCAACAAATAAAAAATAAAAATATCACTAAATAAATTGCCTCTTTTGATGTTTATGTTTGGTGCTTACGCTATGTCGGTGAAGTTTAGTTTCTTGTACAAGCTTATGGTAATTTAAATATTTCATGACTGTGCATATGAGTGACTTTCGTTTACTATCCATTTTACTAAAACTGAGCGAGTTTGAAAACAATCTTATCGATAAAAATTTGTGAGTTGCTTTGTCGCGTTATCTATGCTTGTGATCATTAATCTGTTTTACTAAACCGAAATGTTTTCTCTTTGATTGCTTCAGGGCAAGCAATAAGCTAAGTATGAGAGGATTTGATAACACTCCAAATATACATAAAATATCCTTTAAAAATATATGAAATATATATGTTAACGCATGAAATATTGCAAGTTTTGGTTGTTTGTTGGTACAATAATTGTTTCAGGACCAAGAATGATGAAAAAGACCAAGAGTGTAAAAGAAATCCGTTAAAAACACTAACGGTCGTTAAAGGGAGATTCTAGAAGAGAAATAAATGAAGAGTTAATGAAAAGTGCCAAAGTGCGACGCACTTACCCTAAGTGTGGCGTACTTGAAGGCGGGATAAATGCAATTTAATAACACATCAAGTACGGTGTACAATTTTATTTGTGCGACGTACTTTTCCTGCAGTTACAAGGAAATGATTATGATTGATATTAATGGAGACCTTCCATATACCCACTGAAACCCTAATCTTGTGCTGTAAATAAAGCACAAATTTCAGTGTCTTTAGCATCCCATTCCCTACAAATCATCTTTCAATAATCATTAGAAGTTGGGGAAGTTTTCTAGTAAAGTTAGAAGTTGTTCTTGGGGAAACTTAAAGTATTCTCTGAATCTTCATAGTTCTAGGTTGTAATCACGTCGGAAGTACAGAATTCAGGCTAAAGGAGGTAGAGGAGTAGTATTGCTAGTAGAAGTTTCGGGTAACTAGTGTTTGGCTCGAAGAAAGTTCTTGTAATAAACCATATCATTTTCTTATGGAATCGGTATAAACACGTTATTCCTTTTGATTATCATATTTTCTGAATCTATGATGATTGTTATGTACTTTGTTGCTATGAATATAGAGTAGTGATTTATATTTATTTGGGTTATCATGAACGATGTTATGAACAAGTTGTGATATTATGCTTATGAATGTGATGATAATGAATTCGATGTTTGAATATCTGGTAACTTGTTGATGTTTGATTATTCATACTTGTTAGAGATAGGTCGAAAGATTCCATTAATATGTCTATATTTTGCATTGTTGGTCTATGGAATTTCGATACTAGTTTGTGAGAATTAACTAGTAAAATATTTATCAACCCGGAAATGAAGATGTTTAACACTTGATCATATGTCTAACAAACTTGATTAAGGGAAATTATCATTATCATATTCATACTTGAATCAATCTTAATGCGTTTTTTTATATTAAAGATTAAAGGTCGAAAGGATTCTCTAATATATGAAATAGTTAATTGTATGAATGATTACCTATCTTTTTATGCTTAAATTCTTGTTTGCTTGATTGTTTGCTTGTTCATGATTATTCTTCTAAGTCCAAATAAATATTACTTCTAATCTTGAAATACTTTGAAATCTTTAGATCGTGACAGTCTATAAGATAAACCTTTTCATAATACAATCGACCCTTCTTAGAATAACCAATCACGAGGAACGACCCGGTCTTACCCTTAAGCTATACTATAAACATGGGTTTATACTTTACCCGTGTGTTTGTTGGAAATCGGATAAAACTAGAACTATATATTTAAAGCTTTTATAACACATCAAGAAGTCAAGTCAACTTTTTAGTTTTCTTATAGAGAACTGACAAGATCGAAGAACGCATTTTATATAGATATATTATTTTATAATACCAAGATCTAGGAAAAGTTACCGGTTATCATAGTAGAAGAAGAAGTAAACCACACCAAATATTGTTGCTTCATGTCATTAAGTCTTGGTGATTATCCGTTTGGAGGAACATGCAAGAAATCAACATTAGATCTTCTCACGTATGCAGAATACTTCATACAAGCCAATCAAATGAAATAGAAACCATAATACCCAGGACGAATCTACAAAACCAATATCTTCATTGACTCGTAAAATCACCCCATGTACATGATTCTTCCCCTATGATGTTTATGATATCTCGGAAGCATCATTGTCGTGTACACTCATATACTCGAGATGATCATGTCTTTGGAAAAAATCTTGAAAAAATTTGAATGTCGTTGAGGAGCTGAGAAAATTTTGCTAAGACTGTGAGGTACCATGTCGTTCTATAGCCCAAAACATATCTCGTGAAAATGAACTACTGATCACATTTGTACTCTATTAATCCCTCTGGATAACTTTACTAACCTTAATTTGTTTGTCTTTTTGTAGTAACTACTGATGGAGTAAACCCGTTATACCAAACTTGAAAGTGAAGTATAATCTCCTAAATTTGTGACTTAATCTTGCATTGTAGTGATTGAAGAACATTATCCATATTTACATCTGTGTGTGACACTAAGCACTACAAAGTAACTCCTTTAAGTGATATCTATACACTGTGAGTACTACAATGTAACTCATTACATCAGGTATAACTAGATAGTTCATGTCTTAACCATAACCCGTAAATGCCTAAACAAGTCATCTTCGTTAAGGAGGTAGAACGAATAGAAGACAAAATAAGTACACACCCTTGTGAAACCTCACTTCAATCTCAAATAAGTGATAACAAATCAACCACGTAGTCACTTTATCATTCAAGTACCTGAATACTAGTCGTTTGTCGTTTAAGTGAATCTTATTAAGGATCGTTTTAAGCGTGATGTATTTTGTTTGCTTTGTTGTTGGTTTTGATTGCTTATTAACTAAGGATTAACGTTGAAATTAATTGTCGTTAAAGGATGAATGTAGTCTAGTTAATGACCGTTATAGATTTTGGCTAACAAGGACTAATGATGCAAATTGTTTCATGGTAATGGTTTAGTTTGAAATGGACAATGATCGTTAAGTTTCAACTAACGGAAGACTAACGGTGCAACATAATTTCAACTTGAGGGAAACCACGTGATTCTAAATCACATAAACCTTAAACCGCAAGAACCTATTTCGCATGAAGTGCTAAGTCGCATACACTTAAATCGCATAACCTTATTTCGCATAAAATGCTAAACCGCATAAGCTTAAATCCTGTCCCTGTTAAATCGCTTGAAGTTATTTCGCACAAACTAAATCACAGAAAGTTATTTCACTTGATTGTTTAAATAGCATGAAATGCTAAACCGCTTGGAGCTTTAATCGCATAAATTGTAAACAGCAAGAACTTGGGTTAAACCATATAATTTTAAATCGTAGAATCGAAATCACATGAAGGTTATTTCGCAAACTTCTTAAAACACGCGGTTGGTTAAATCGCTTGATTTATGTGATTTAGTTAAATCGCATAAGCTGAGTTAAATCTTACAATTCAAAATCTTTTAAACCATAAAACGCAACTCAAAAACTATAAAACCAACATTTTTAACATGAAAGTTGCAACATTTTTAGCTAAATCTTTGTTCTAAACACGTTCTATAAGCATAAAGCATAAACTTTATGATAAAATGTCATTTAAAAATCAAGTTCGTACCTTTTGTTGTCTAAATAAGTAAATGTGATTTAGAAACAAAAATAAGCCAAAATAAGCACGAAATAAGCCAAACATTAATACAAACACCCTTGGTTAGCTCTGGTACCAATTGTTAACCATAAAATAAACTATGATTTGGAGGTCGAGGATGCCAAAGTAAGTAGATAGCCATGGAGAGAGAATAGAGAGAGAATGAAAGAAAGATTATGTATTAGATTAGATATAAAGAATAATACACCTTGTAAAATGAAACCTCGCCCCTCTTCAAAAGTAAGGATGGGGTATTTATAGCCCACACTAAGCTAAACTATACTAACTTGACATTATTAGTCCCTGCGCATGTGGCTATTTTATCCAAATGTAATTCTGTGAATGTCACATATATTTTAAAGCTAACATTATGGTTATGGTTGCTAAGTTGATTATTGCTGTTAATTAAAACAAGAAACTGAAGTATTTGTTTTTGTGTTAGTTTAAGCTTGCTAAGAACTTTTGATTTCCTAATTGGATTGATGTATTTGTGTTTGCGTTACTTAAAGCTTTTTGATAAGTATGATATGTATTTATGGGTTTTTGTATGTGAGTTTTTGTTTGTTTAAGCTTACTATTATGTTTGGGTGTTTCATATTTTAAAGCTTGATACGTGGTATTACTTCTAATTTTATAATATGTGTATAAGGTGAGTTAAGAACTATTGATTTCTTAATCATGTACGGGATTTATATAGGCTATGTATGTGTTTTACTTTTAAGGTTTGCTGCCATGTTATTGGTGTTTATATTTGAAGCTGATATGTGAGGTCATAACTTCTATTTCTAAGTTAGTATATTTTAAGTGAGCAAAAACTTTTGATTTCTTAAGTTGTGGCATGATTTTATAGGTTGCATATAAGCTATCATTATGGTTGTTGAGTTGATAATTGCCGCTAATTAAAATAGGACACTAATTTTCTGATTTAAAAATTGATGTTTTTTAAATTTGTGTATTGATGTATGGTTTTTTAGGGCAAGTATTAGTTAAGCTTGGTTTTGTAGGGTTAGTATAAGTTATGCTTATAGCTGTTATGTTCATAAGTGATGTTAGTTAAAAAAAGGGATATAATTTTGGGTTTACAAATGGGTAATGGTCTTTCTATATAATTGTTATTGAAACGAAAAAATGTAAGTCATATATTGTCATTTGAAAAGAAAAATAAACCACATTTTTACATACATTGCTTGAAACATAGTATTGTTGCATGCCAATTTAAAGATGCGTTTCACTTTTCGACAAAATTCATGCGACGCGATTGTTCAGACCATATAAAATTGTCATTTGCGGCAAAACATCAGCCTTTAAAGGGTAGCACAAAGCACCCACGACAACAATTTACAGATACCGCATAAATTTATCACAAAGAACGGCATATCAAACTATAAAAGATATGAAAACAACTAAACAACCGCAAATACACATCCATAAAGCCTGGTCTTTTTTTTATTAAAGACTTATAACCTAAACCCAAAAAGATAGTGATGACATCAAATAACGTCACATTTATACCATCATTTATCCCGATTAAACTAACCACTTTTATATAATTATTGCAAGAATTTGTACTTAATTGATTAAAAGTGTTATTTGCAGTAATTAAGGAGTGATTTGTGAAGACATGCTAAAAGGCGCATATTTTGGAGCTAAAACGAAGATATTTAAAGATTGACTATGTCTGACCAATACGCAGTATCCACAAAAAGAGATATGGCATATCAGCGCCAACTCTTCACAATAAAACGCGTATTATCAATTCCTTGTACTGTGTATCCACGTTTACCTATACGCCGTATCCGGCTGGATAACTATGCAGAGATTTGGTGTCACACCCCCAAATAGGGTCCCTTCCGATATGGAATCCGGGGGCGTGACGTCCATGGATATTTCAAGTACAAAGCATAAAGAACGACCTCTAAGGATACGTTTGAAAAATAAACACCGTTGCATAAATTTAAAATATTAATAAGTTTACATCAATCAAATTTAAAAGGTTCAAAAGACAACATGTGGAAGCTTAAATAAGTTCAACAACGGTATTTAAGATAAACATGGATAAAATCTGGAAAACTGGTTCGGCAATAGACTTCATATAGTTCAAGCAACAACATCCATGCTAAGCACCTGAGAAAAACATGCTTAAAACGTCAACATAAAGTTGGTGAATTCATAGGTTTAGTTCAAACGATGTTATAGTGGACCACAAGATATCAAAACGTATGCGACAGTTATAACAGATACAACTTCACATAAAAAGTATTTACGTTGCACTAAGCTCATGACACTGAAGCTAATAATGAAAGATAGCATGTACATTGCTATAAGTATTTGCTTGCCCTTACAGGTGTCCGACCAAAGACCACCTAACCAGTTTCGACATGACATATATCCGTTTATCGGGAGCCCCGTGGGTAGTGAGCGCTACTCACCCGGATAGGGATAATTAGTCCCAATAGATCTATTTATTCACTCGCGCTCCCTCGACCGGTCCTCCGGTCAAGAAATTGACAGTTCATGATAGTTCGGGCAATTGTGGTCTAAACGCTACTTAGGCAACACGTAAATAGGGAAATCTCACGTATAGTAATTGTGTCCAGTTTTAAAAACAAGCAATGTTTCTCACCCCAAGTTATAAAACATTTATTCAAAACGAGTAAAAGAGTGGGGCTATGAACTCACCTTGATTTAGTGAATTGAGGTAGTGAATAGTCTAGAAATAATTCACTCGGTAACGAACGACGATATACGAAAGCAACCTATGAAATGGACGTTTGATTTAATATCGGATCGAAGTGAATTTATGGAAAATGCATAGGTGTATACTAGTGTACTTTTGTTAATATATATCTAAAAATTAACGTTTGTGATCGTGTAGTAATAAAATGTTTCCGTAAGTAAATGGGTAGAAATAATATGTATTTTAATATTACATAGATATATAACGTCTAAGTAAAAATATATATTATATATATATTTTTATATATATATTGTTCGTCACTTAATTTAAATTCTCGTATCTCACTTTACCATGTACGTTTTCTAGTATTTACTAAGTATAGTGATTTATAAAAATTTCGGCATGACCCGTTCGTGTTTACACGTTTTTCCAAAGTCTTAGACTTTATTTAAAACCATTTTCAAACCACTTTCAATCCACTTTTCATAATTACAAATTATACATCATCAAATCCATTATTATTTGCAACGTCCAACGTTTAAAAATAATTAAACGTAACGCATCTAAATCGTATACTATTAAATAAGCTATTCGCGAACTTATCCAATAAGCTACACCGTAGCTTTACGCCTTGGTGTTTTGTATTTATGTTGGGCCTTGGCCCGTTAAGTCCGAAAATGTAGTTTTACTTATCCATTTAATCCGATAAGCAAAGCATTAAGCAATAAACACGTGACCTAAAAATAAGCTATCAATAAGCTCACAATAAGCCAAGTATAATAAGCCGAACCATATAAGCTCAAAAATAAGCTCATGGTGTTGGGTCTTGTATGTGGGACGCGGCTATAAGCCCTAATAAAGTATATTCGAGCTTATTTATTAAGTCGAATAAGTTTATCGTTTGTCCTTTCAAAATAAGCTAGAAAATAAGCTAATAAAATATAAGTCAAACCAAAATAAGCTAAACAAATATTTCTTCTTTCTTTTCTAGTTTGGCCGAACCAAATATAAGCCCTAATAAGCTCAAGATAATCAAAATAAGCTTTTCCAAAAGCTTATTACAATAAGCCGAATAAAATAAGCTATATCATACTATTTTTATTAAACGAAAATAACCACGATCACAAAACTAAGATTTTCTTATATTTCTATATATATTTTTCGAACCATATATACACCCTTTTAGGGTTTATGTAGTTTTAAAATCTTGTTTTCACAAAATAAGTTGTACAACTAGCATGTATGCATCAAGATGATAAGGAAAGTACAAGTTATTTAAGAATTTGATGACTTACAAAGTTGGAAGGTTTTTAGAAGGAAGAATGAGATTAGAACAACCCAAATGTTGTTTAATTAATACCCGGATGGTACAAATGATCAAACCTTTGATAAATCTTCAGGTGTTTTTGATCAAAGATGAAAAATTATGAAATTGTGTGTATTTCTTAGGCGGTTCGAACAAAAAAAGGCAAAGAAGAAGAGAGAAAACTAAATTTTTAGTGTGTTGTGTGTGTGTCGTGTACAAGAGACAAGGGAAGAGAAGGGACTAATTTGATCCTCCAATCAAATTCAAGTTAGAGCTAAACATGTGATCAAGGCTTGTCTTATTGATTTTGAATTCAAACTTGCATTGTATTTGTATGTTTTCACTTATGTTGTGCAGGAAATGGATGTCCGACAAAAGGACGCAAAATCAAGCAAAAACGGACAAAACCAAGCACGGAATGGAAAAGCGTGGAAAAGCCAAAGTCAAATCGAAGCCAAAGTCAACAAAAGTCAAAGTCAACCCGGAAAAGTCAACAATAAAAAACCGAACCCAAAAACCTAAATTTCTAAAAGTGGGCCCACCCGTACCCACCTAGTGGGCCCGGGTCATCCCACTTATATAAACTTTATATAAAACCCGGCCCAATTTCCCTTTTTAATTAAAAAACCAAACAGGCCCAAACAAAAAGCCCAAGTTCAACACCCCTAATAGTTAACCCATTTTACATCTTAACTCTGTTAGTCCCTGAGGGACTGTGGGTGTTAAACCACATAACACCCTCAAGGACTAATGTTGCCACCCCTCAAAGTTTATTACACCACAAAGGACCATCCTTGCAATTCAACAATACACTTTGAGGGGCTGTTTTTGCCCTAAACCCAAACTCCTCCCCTGCACCCAGATATAAACAAACAGACTCCCCCTTTCCCGCCATTTCACTGTTCACCATCCCCAAAATCTCTCCACCCCTGCAACTTCAGTCCAAAACCCTTTCCCCACATATCATAATGTCACTTTCATCACAAACCCTACCCCCACATGGCTCACATCCATGTTGGCAATCCCTAAACTTTCTATTGGGCAAGGAATGAAGACAAAGAAATTAAGGGTTCAGATCAATTGGCTTGATGACCAAGGCTAATGGAGGGTCTAGATGAAGGCTTTGAACTCACTCACTCAACTAACACAAGAAGCACACAAGCTTTGAAGACTCAGCTTATAAAATGAAGAATGAAGACAGAGAGGAGTAGTTTTAATTTTAGTTGTAATTTTACTTTTAAATGTTTTTATTTATGTCTTTAAATTCTGTCCTTTTAAAATTTCAAGTATTGTAATCTTTCCATGTTCAATGAAATTCAAAGTTTTAAGCTTATTTTATCTTAAATCTGTTTTGATATAAGTGGTTCATTTAGATATTGTTAAATTCAGTTTAAAAGCATTTTGTTAACTCAAACAAGCTTCTCATAAGCTTGTTTAAGTCTTTTCATAAAAAAAATCACCAAAAATCCAAATCTGTCAAAGCTAAGCTTAAAGGAAGATAAGCTTGAAATGGAAGAGCTTATGGGGTTTTTAGTTTGCTTATTGAATAAGCTGGGTAGGTAGAGCTTAATGGGTCTATGTTTACTCCTGTTTTGAGCAAGGAGTCAAGGTACTTCACTTTTTCTCTTTTTGAGCTCATTTTCTGCCATTGCTTATTACCAGCTTATTCATGCTTATTTGTGCTTAATTTTCATTAGTTAATACTTATTTGTTCTTTATTTGTCTTTTACTATATCTGTTTTAGCTTATTTGATCTTATGGTAGTGTAAAAATGCAATTTAATTTTTAAGGGAGTGTTTGGGATAGGGGTTAAAATGGGTCAAATTAAGTTAAAAATTGTTCTTGGCCTTTGGGTCAGTTTAAGCTAGTCTAAAATTAGTCTATAAGATTATAGTTATAAGTTTTCTAAGTGTAAAACTTAAATTTTGAGTTCATTGAACTCATGGTTTAAATCTGTTGCTTTCTAGTTTGTTAGATCAGCTTATTTGATTCAGGTCTTGATAAGGTGCTCTTTAGTATAATTTTCTTGTTTGTTATTGGTTATAATGCAGTAGAACAAGTCTAGCTTAAGTGTACATTTGTCAAGTGTGTTTTAGTCAAAATTCTGCCAAGCTTTAAGTTCAATTTTTATTAGCATTTTTAGTTAAGATTAAGTTAGATTAAAATCTGAAATTTACAACATAACCTCATTAGGCATCCAACTTAATATGTTTTAGCTTTTTAAGCTTTTGCAATTACTTATATATGATTAAATTTAAACCCTGCAAATGAGCTTTTGTCTTTAAAAAAATAGAAAACCAGCATATGCTGACTAACCAAGCAGTTTTCATTCATCTTTTTCATGGCTTATTGTTATTTCAAACTCTCTTTTCTTGCATTTTAGTGTAGCTTATGTATCACACTTTATAGGTATAACCCAAAAAAACCCTTAAGCATAAAAGGATCCTTCCTTAACTAAAATAAGACCCAAGTGTTTCTCCCACTGCTGTTTTGTCTCCAGATTTTAGCTTATAGCTTATTTGCCTTTTGTAGTTTTTCCAGCTTATATCATTGCTTATTTCAGGTTTAGATTTGCTTATTAGGTTTAGTTTTTAATGCAATATTAGCTCATTAGTTTTGGTTTAAAGCTTATTATAGAGCTAGTTACATTTAGTTTAAGAACTTTTTAGTTTATAAGCCTATTTAGGAATATGTCATATACAGCTAGTGTAGTCATATTGTTCTCTAATATTATGTTCTCTATGTTAATCTAGGTATAAAGCTAATAGTCTGATGTTAGCTTGTTTTAATCCGATTTTTCAGATTAGCTTATTTAGTTTAAAAAGCCCAAGAGTTAGTTTAGCTTAATGAGCCCTTAGCTTAAAAAGTTAATTCTGCCATCCTTGTGCTTAATTTTCAGATTATTTGTTAAGTTTCAAAAATAGTTGTAGTTTAAAAAAATGTTCACCTTTATGTGTTTAATAAGTTTGTATAAAAAAAAGAAAAAAAAATGAAAAGGCAAGATGGGGAAGTAAGGGGTGAGCTGGGCTCGAACCCCTGACCTCAACCCATCTAAACCTTTATATCACATACCTCTACCGCTGTGCTACATTAGCTCACCCGGTAGAGGAATGCTTAATTAATTATTTAAGGGCTAACAAGCCCATTAAGCATTCAGCCCTTTTGGGCTTATTCCCTGCTAATTATAGCTGAAGGTTTTAGTTAAGACAATTTTTCATAGGATCTTCATGTTATAAAGTTATTTTTCTAATTTTCCAGAATTTTATTATTCTAGTTTAGTATTTTAATGGATTAATTTCTTTAAAAATTGTTTTTAAATTATAAAGAAAATTAAATAAAAATCAAAAAATATTTTTCTTTTTTAGAAAATTTTATTTTATCATTCTTCACTTAGGAAAAATAGAAAATCTTTCGTAGGGTCATTTTTGCAAAATTTCGATTTTTAAAGAACGGGATTCGAACCCCGTTCTCGTTTTCTCGTTTTTGAACTCAATTTAACTCCGTTTTCGTTCTAGTCTTCTTTATTCTTACTTTTTAGTCAATTACTTTTAGGAAAAGTAAAAAAATTCACTTTAGGATTAATTTTGAAAAATTAGGGTTTTTAGTGTGTCGTTTTAGCTTCCCGTTCTCGTTTTTAGTATAGTTTGCCTTATTTTTCCCGTAGTTTTAGAAAATCAAACCCAAATCTTTTCCACTCAAGCATTGTTATTCAAACCAACTTCCGACTTTCCAATTCACTCCTCGTTGGGGATAAACGACCCGGGAATATTCTATACTACTTCCGGTTTCATTGATTATTTTTGAGTTTCCTTATTATATGTATTTATATATTTATTTATATTTATATATATAGTAAGAAAGAAAATTAACAATCAATTTTTGGCGCCGCTGCCGGGGAGGAGTGAAAGCGTTTGTCGTTTCGAAGCTTGATTATTTGTGCTTGAAGATTGTGAATATTTACTTTTTATTATTATAAAAAAACAAAAAAAACAAAAAAAATAAAAAAATAAAAAACCAAAAATATAAAAACATTGTCTTTAATTATCAATAAAAATCACAAGTTGGTAAAAGAACACCAACATATAATACTTTCAACTGAAATATTATCCATTAATAAGTTCCCGAACCAAAGAATCAAAAACTTGCCTTTGTGTCACTGCGGGAGGTACGCTTCACCTTTTAAAAATAAACAAAACTCAAAGAGGGGTATAGAGCGGGTTGTTCTGGACTACGACTCTAAAGGAAAAAGGTTTTTATAGCTTTCACCTTTCCTATTCTTCCACCTTTGTGCGTTTTCTTTTTGAAGAGTTACCAGAAAAGCTTTTGATAATTTAGGATTAATTGTCTTATTGTTGTCCGTATATTAACATAAATTGGTGAAATCATTTTTGATAAACAAAAAGAACAAAAGAAAAAATTAGAGTAAATTTTCTTTTTATATTTTAGTGCAGCGCACTTGTTCTCAATTCCCGTATTCTAAACCAGCCACACAACATGTCCCCACCAGCTTTGTTGAAACCATTTAATCTTGAGAAACCAATGAAAATCCACCCCCCCCTCCTCTGTCCTATAGTTTACGTGGACATAATACGTACTATGGCTTAAATTGGCTCGAAGCAATAAGCACCCACCGAGGGTTACGAGGATGCCATCGTGTGCCTGAAATCACCGTGGACAATTGAGCTGAAGCACGGTTGCTTACACTCATATTAAAACAAGCAATTCTTTGGAACAAAGAACAAAGAAGACCCTCATAAGCTCACATCTCAATATTTGCCGTTAATACAACAGATCACTTCTAACGATGAAGGTCCCTTGAACGTCCCGAGTACGTTGGTAAAGCTTATGCGTTTCCCCCGTTTTTATTTTTCCTCCCCTCGAGGGGTCGCCCCGGATTTGGCTGAGAAAGAACCCCCTCATCGATTAAACATGGGATGATCTTTTCGAAATTCATCAACAAATTCTTGCCTCTCCCGTCCAAAAAGATTACAACAAACATCAAAGATGAAAATAACACGAATTTCAACTAAGATTTGATGAGTACCGTTATATGAGGCATAGAACCGATTTCAACGATCTTCTTCGGGCATGTCCACATCATGGATTTCAGAGGCATCACTCATACATCTACAATGCCTTGAACTCTAATGGATCAAGATTCGGAGAAATTCCCCGTGGGTGGTAACTTTTTGGATAAAATGCCTCGTGATTGTCTAAGAATCAGTGAAAGCAAAGAGCCAAAGTTTCGTAATTCACTAGTACAAAACCAGTTGATGCAAAAGTGAGTCGTGCACTTCTAGCCCCCGGTATCTCTCATCATCCCGATGTTGCTGAACTAAAGATATATGTGAAAGCTTACTTCTTGATAAAGAAAAATCAATCTCATCATCCACTTCCTAAAAGCGGATTCGAAGAAGATTGCGTTACTTGGGTGGTTGCTCAGTCGTAACCGAAATTGTCCCCGCCACCATGGTCAACGTTATCGTGACAATATTCAAGAGTACTTCTCTCAAGCCGCTCGCAGCTAACTACACACCAAGAAATAACGGTTTATCGAGCCCCATTAGCTAATCAATTCGACCTCAGGATCAATTTCCTCGTTTGCCTTTCAAAACAATCAAAACAAGGGCAAGTAAATAATCCAGAGGAGAACGGGTGTGATCAGAGCCAGGAAACCGGGGAGTTTGAAATTTCATTCAAGCTTCAGCTTACAACCCCCGGTTTAATCAAGTCTAATCTATACGACTCAGTTGTTCAACTCCTGCTTATCAAGCTCCCGCCTATACAAGCTTCTAGCTTCCTCATATTCAAGGTGTAATCAAAGGAAGACTTTCAGCCTACGTAAAGGCTAATGATAGCTGTGATGAGTAACATGCAAACTCATAAGGTCAAAACATGCAAAATCAATTGACCAATCTCACGGACATGCTTTACAAATTTGTCACTTCCTAATACCGCCCCTACATCAGGTATAGGGAACTCTCCAAGTAACACCGTTACTAACCCCAAGGAGGAATTTAAAGGTATTACCCCCCAACACGGTTTTGCTTACAAAGGACACCCACGCTTCTACTTCAACTTCTCTCCAAATCTGTGGATACGTGAGACCGAGGTCACACAGAACACGATGCCGTTCCTACTAATAACGAAGCACCAAAGACGACCAACCTCCGTTGTCCCTTTGTCCATCATGATCAATCTCTAGAGTCCCTGTAGTTGCTCACCGTTAGTGCTCATGTCCTAACCCAAAAATTTCAATTACGCCATTTCCTTTCAAGAGAAATGATGAAGAGGGCGCCGTGAAAAAGCCAACGACCAAATTGAGAAATTTCAAAACGAAAATCTTAAAGATTTGAGTTTACGAATAGCTTTACCGATCTTTTATGCTTATGCCAAATTCCGACCTCGACTCCTAAAAGCTTAAATCGAAAACAAAGAAAAAGTGAGTGAAATGGCTGAGACACTCACCATTGAACGAGAATTGCTCGGGAACGTCGGTCATCCTCAACAAGTTACACGAAAAAACTTGGAGACCCTGGCCTATTTTCTTATTCCATGTGAATTTACGGGATAAAACATGCAACGACTTGCCGATCTTGCGGAGCATTAATCTTAGGCCAATTCCGTATGGAAAAATCTCTCTCTTCCCGAACAAACCCGACTTGTCATGACGCTAGAAGCTAGCGACCGTTCGAATCTCTTAAACCGAATCGGTACGCCGAAGATGTCTATGTAACAGTGGGAAAGTTCCTATTTCTCCCTAGCAGATTTCGTGACATCGTAGAATTTGAGCCAGACCCCACGAGTACCTTTAATTCCGGGGAGGAGTTTCTTAAAGACCCAGTCGATGCATTGATAGATGTGTACGAAGGTGAAATAACCCTTCGTGTTGGCAGAGAGGCCATCACATTTAATCTGGACCAAACTTCGAGATACAAGACTGCTTAATTACAATCATAATTAAGGCGAACAATTCGACATCATTGATATGGCTTGTGCATGAATCACTCTCAAGAAGTTCTTGGATTCTAAAATGTGATCTCAGAGGTGCAATCCACTCCATTACTATGAATCCAATCGTTTCTACTTCTTCTTCGACTCTAACTCTCCTTCGGAGGTACAGTTAATTTGCTCCTTTTGAAGAACCGACTCTTTCTTCTATAAGATGAATCCAATTCACCAGAAGTTTATCCATCGGATTATGACCCTGATGGGGGACATTCCTTCTCCTCGAAACAATTCTTAATAATGATCCATCACCAATACCTCCTCACCCAATCAAGGAAATTATGTTCCAGAAATTCAAAAGATTCTTAAAAATTTGGTGAATCAAACAATGAAAAAATCTTCAGTTAATGAGCCCCAATGGTGACTCAAGGACTTGCCACCCTCATTTAGATATGCATTTAGAAGGTAACGACAAGTTGGCCGTCATAATTGCAAAGATTTAAACAATGAGGAAAAGGCCTCACTTTTTAAACGAGTCTAAAGTCCCACAAGGCGGAGCCAATCGCTGAAACTCTCCGATATAAAGGGTATTGACCCATGAGTTTTGTACCCGCACAAAATTCTTATGAAAAGAGGACAAACTGAACTGATGGTTCAGCATCAAAGGCGGTGTAAAACCGAAAATCACGACGTCATCAAAAAAAGAGTGAAAAACTTCATGACACCGATTAATTTATCTGATCTCAATGACAGTCCATAGGGTAAGGCCCGGTGCATCTGTGTACCAAAAAAGGTGCATGACCTTCGTATAAAAAATGATGAAAATGATTTAATACAGACACGATTGGTCACAGGTGGAATGAGTATGCATTGACTATAGAAATTGAATGAAGCACCCGAAATGGACCATTTTCCAAAAGCCCTCATGATCAAATGCTCGAAAGACTCGCGTGTGAATTCAATAATATGTTTCCACGATGGCTTCTCGGGTATTTTCAGATTCCATAGACACTGAGAGGACCATGAAAAGACAACATTCACTTGCCCATATATGTACGCGAACGTTTGCCTATCGGTCGTATCTTTTGGGCTAATGCAAAGACAGCACGTTTCAACGATTGTATGATGGCAATCTTCCATGACATGATTGAAAAGGACAATGGAATAAATTTATGGTATGACTATTCAGTACTTTGGGATTCTTTCTCCAAGTGCCTATCCATTTGGAAAAAATTTACACAACGTGTGAAGACGACCAATTTGGTCCAAAACTGGGAGAAAGAAGCATTTAATGGTGAGGGAATCATTTTCTTGGACACAAAATCTCAAAGAAAAAACTAAGTCAGGAAATGAGGTCGACGAGCTAAAGTTGAGACGAATCACCAAGCTCCTCATACCAGACAACTGTGAAAGGTGTCCGTAGTTTTATTGGGCATGTCGGTTTTTACCGATGTTTCATACAAGACTTTTCAAAAATAGCCCGTCCAATGACACCTGCTTGAAAAAGAGACTCCATTTTTCTTCAAAGAGTGTGATCGAATACCTTTAATACGCTTAATAAGAAAATTGACAGTAGGCTCCAATTTGATGCTCCTGAGCTGGAGACTTGCCCTTTTCGAACTCTTGTTTGATGGCCAAGCGACTTCGGGCAATTGTGGCAAGGTCCAGGGCAGCCGAAAAAAGCATTTCTAACACAATTCACTAATGCCAGCAATAAACCATGACCCAGCTCAAGCACACTACACTAAGACTGAAAAAGAATTTGCTTGCCGTATGTACGCCTTTTGAGAAGTTTCGTCATATATCATTTTTTCAAGAGTCATAGTGTCATTACTACCCATATCGTGCCAATAAAAAAAATCTCTTCGCTAAAAAGTAATGCTAAGACCAAGACTGATCGGTGAGTCCTTTTTGCTCCAAGAATTCAATGTTATCATTCGAGACAAAAAAGACAAAAATCGGGCCAGCCGATCATCTTTCCAGACTTGAGAACCCTCATCTAGATAAACTCGAGAACAAGGAAAATCACGAAACATTTCCCCTCAAACTCTGGATCGGTTGCTCTCGAGTTGATAGTACTCCATGGTTTGCAGATTTCGCAAACTACCATGCGGGGAATTTCATTATCAAGGAATGCTCATCCAGCAGAAAAACAAGTTTTCAAGAGTCAACACATACTTTTGTGTGATTACCCTTCTTGTTCATATATCTGTGCAGGAATCAATGATCCTGCGGTGTGTGCTCGGCAAAAAGCTCTCGACATCCACGATAGCTTGCCACAATGGACCCACCAGGGTACAGTCATGGTGCAAACTCACCGCCAAAAGGACTAGATGCCGGAATCTTCTTTTAGCCCCCATTTACAAAGATGCCACGAGTTGGTTAAAAATGAGACTCGTTGCCAACGACAAGGAAAAAATTTCACAAGGATGAGATGCCTCAAAATTCCATCCAAGTTTGTGAAATCTTTTGATGTTTTGAGGCATAAACTTCATGGACCATTCCAACACAAAAGGGAAACAAAATACAAACTTGTAGCTTCGATTACCTGTCAAAATAGGTTGAAAGGCAGGCGATCCCCACAAAACGCACCCGAGTAGTTTGCAAAATTCTTAAATATCTCTTTGCCGAATTCGGTGCCCCTCGTGTCATCATTAGTGGATCGTGTAACACATTTTTTGCAATACCCAGTTTGCAAGGTCATGCTTAAACGGTCACTCATCGTCTTTCCATCAGCGTATCACCCCCAGAACTAAAGTGGGCAGGTTGAGGTATCGTATCGTGGCTGAAACAAATTCTTGAAATGGACAGTGGGCGATAACCGAGCCTCTTGGTCGGCAATGAATCCAAACTGGATGACGCTCTCTGAGCCATCCGTACAGCGTACAAAACATGAACACCCATCGTGTGCACTCCGTAATATCTTGTGATAAATTGAAGGCATTCAGCTGCCCGGATGATTTGAGTAACACAAAAAGCTTACTAGACCATTAAGCTATGCAAACTTTGATCTCAAGACCATGCAGATATCAACCAAAAGTCAACTCAATTGAATTAATGAACTGCATGATCAATCCTAATGAAAATTCTTGATTTTACAAAGGAGAAAACTAAGAGATCCATGATGCAAAGATCAAGAAACCGCGTATTCAACGTCGGTGATCAAGTCCCTCCTGCTTATAACTCAAGATTGAAAATTTTCTCTCGGCAATTGAAACCCGCGGTCAAGACCATTTACCATTGTTCAAGTCTTTCCGTATGGCACCGTTGAGTTATCCAAAACTCCGGGCCAAACTTCAAAGTAAAATGTTCCCATCGTCTAAGCACACTTGTTGAGAGGATATCCCTGCTAATGGGATATCTCGGATTCTTCCAAACCTTCCCTAAAGACAATTGAATTCGAGGAATCAGGTCAAGCTATCGTGACCAAAAAACAAGCGCTTCGTGGGAGGCACCCCATGCTTATCCTAGTTTATCCGTAGTAGTAGTATGCTAGCTTAGTAGTAATGAATGAGTGTTTTGTTATTGTGAGGAGGCTTTCCTCTTCCATCTTCCATGTTTTGTGTTTTGTGCTGTATTATCCAGGATGTCCCAAATTTTTGAAGCCTCTCGTGCTCGCGGTTTTGTCCTTCGATCACAAGAGCTTTAAATCCTCAGCTTTCATTGGGAATCGATATCCAAAATACTTATCGACTAAGCGTTTACTTTAACATGATGTAATAAACGGTCGATTTTACGTATAAACCCTTCGTAAAACATTGAGAACAATGTTTAATTCTAGTATGGGGGGGATCTATCGATTTGATTATGCCTGCAGTCGTTGTTTTCAAGTAATCCTGTTTTTACCACCAAAAGTTCAAAAAAATGAAGAAAAAAAAATTCAAAAAAAAATAATAATAAGTGTTATTCCAATTTTTGACTTCTGCTTTGGTAGAATAAGATAAATTTTGTACGCGATCGAGCGTTAAGCTCTACTTGTTCCTAAACTTTATAGACACAAGCATGTCGCAATATTCGCCAGAAGAGAAAATGATAGAGTTAAGTATGATTGGATGTTAAACAAGGATTATTTGGAAATCTAAGACTCATGTGTTAATTGGTACTTTTTCTCCTTATATAGTACTTAACACTATTTAATAAACGTCTACTTTTTGGAGATTAAACTCAAATCAATTTAATTTTTATGTATTATATACAAAAACTTCAGCCTTAGTTCAAATTTATACTTGAATTTCTCAAAAAGAAGTCTTCTCTATATAAAAAAAAATGATGATGAAAAAGAAAAAATATAATAAATAAAACTGAGGGCTTGATAAAAGTTGATGTTCTGCCGGCTGCACAACCTATGTTAGACAGTACAGCTTCTAAAGAAAGCCCATAGTAAGAATAAAAATCCGAGACTGATAAAAGTTTGCTGCATCTTGCCGGCTCACAACCGATGTTGCAGCATTCTAAAAGGTCGAGGGTTACAATTGCATCAATGTTTAATATTTAAGGAGTGACTAATAAAATAAAAGATCTCTTATGTTAAAGTACAAATATGCTTTTGAACTTGCTATTCTATTTTATAAGAATGTGTATACAAGAACCCTAAGAGTTTTTTGAAACATAAGGTCCAGTGGAGTCCCGATACTAATCTCTGTGAGGTGCTAAAGCCTGGTCACTTAACGCAAGGTTGGGATGTGCCGAGAAGAAAGACGCATACATGGTGATGATCTCAGCCTTCAAACTCATTATCTCCGGTGGAACGTGAAACATGGAATTTGCAAAACATTGATCAAGTTGAAATTCAATAGCACATACACTCACAGATAAATAATTTTCTGGGAGTGAAAAGTTTCACAATGTGCAATGTATAGTAGTCGGTTTGCATCTAAACTCATAATTAGCGGTGATTTCGTTTTAAGCATGGTTTAGAATAAGTGAAAAGTCGGGGACGATGAATTTATCCTTTTTGGGGCATTCTCGGATCGAAATGCATCTTGTTCTATGATCCCAAATGAAAATAACGAAAGTCAAATAAGTTAGTTAGTTGCTTAAAAAGAAAAGTACAAAAAAATTGAGAAAAATGAAAAATACAAAAATATGTGTAGGAATAAGTGTATACATTTAAATGGTAAAAATGGGGCTTGTTGAACTTATGAGTCTTTAAATTCCCCTTAACAAACACTTAGCTAGCTATTTTTTCGAGTTATTGAGTCCAGGGAGGGATCGAGATATCTTATTTCTATTCGTAAGTGCTACTTCATAGCATAGGCGTGAGACATCCAATGTCTTAGTATGGGGGATTTTGGTATGTGTTTAATTACACATACCTTTCACCATTAAAATCGGACTTAAATGACCCAAAACGTACCAAAAATACATTGTATTTGTATGTTTTCACTTATTTTGTGCAGGAAACGGATATCCGACAAAAGGACGCAAAATCAAGCAAAAACGGACAAAACCGAGCACGGAATGGAAAAGCGTGGAAAAGCCAAAGTCAAATCGAAGCCAAAGTCAACAAAAGTCAAAGTCAACCCGGAAAAGTCAACAATCAAAAACCGAACCCGAAAACCTAAATTTCTAAAAGTGGGCCCACCCGTACCCACCTAGTGGGCCCGGGTCAGCCCACTTATATAAACTTTATATAAAACCCGGCCCAATTTCCCTTTTTAATTAAAAAACCAAACAGGCCCAAACAAAAAGCCCAAGTCCAACACCCCTAACTGTTAACCCATTTTACATCTTAACTCTGTTAGTCCCTGAGGGACTGTGGGTGTTAAACCACATAACACCCTCAAGGACTAATGTTGCCACCCCTCAAAGTTTATTACACCACAAAGGACCATCCTTGCAATTCAACAATACACTTTGAGGGGCTGTTTTTGCCCTAAACCCAAACTCCTCCCCTGCACCCAGATATAAACAAACAGACTCCCCCTTTCCCGCCATTTCACTGTTCACCATCCCCAAAATCTCTCCACCCCTGCAACTTCAGTCCAAAACCCTTTCCCCACATATCATAATGTCACTTTCATCACAAACCCTACCCCCACATGGCTCACATCCATGTTGGCAATCCCTAAACTTTCTATTGGGCAAGGAATGAAGACAAAGAAATTAAGGGTTCGGATCAATTGGCTTGGTGACCAAGGCTAATGGAGGGTCTAGATGAAGGCTTTGAACTCACTCACTCAACTAACACAAGAAGCACACAAGCTTTGAAGACTCAGCTATAAAAAGGAAGAGAGAAGACAGCTTACGGGAGTGTAGTTTTTTAGTTTTAAATTTTACTTTTCAATGTTTTAAATTTATGTTTTAAGTCTTTTATATATTGTCATTTAAATTCAAGCTTTGTAATCATCTTTTAAAAGTTAATGCAAGATTTCAAGTTTACAAGTTATGTTAAATCCTGTCTCTTAAGTGTTATACATTCAAGTTACCATCTGTTCACAAGCCAATTCCATAAGCTCTAATAAGCTTATACATCTGTTTTACTCATTTAAGGTCTCTCAAAGAAAGTCTTGGCAAGATCACTGTTCCATTAAGATAGTATTTGGATTCTCAGCTTTTTCTTGGATGATAAGTAAAACTGGATGGCTTATAGTGGTTTAGTGCTTATTGGTAAGCCATAGGGAAGCTATAAGCTGATTTGGGGTGTTAAGTTCTTAACCAAGAGCTGAGGACTTTTGTGAGTTCATTTTTCCCATTTTTTTAGTTAAAACTGTTGTTAGCTATTTCACTTTGTTAACTCAAACAAGCTTCTCATAAGCTTGTTTAAGTCTTTTCATAAAAAAATCACCAAAAATCCAAATCTGTCAAAGCTAAGCTTAAAGGAAGATAAGCTTGAAATGGAAGAGCTTATGGGGTTTTTAGTTTGCTTATTGAATAAGCTGGGTAGGTAGAGCTTAATGGGTCTATGTTTACTCCTGTTTTGAGCAAGGAGTCAAGGTACTTTACTTTTTCTCTTTTTGAGCTCATTTTCTGCCATTGCTTATTACCAGCTTATTCATGCTTATTTGTGCTTAATTTTCATTAGTTAATACTTATTTGTTCTTTATTTGTCTTTTACTATATCTGTTTTAGCTTATTTGATCTTATGGTAGTGTAAAAATGCAATTTAATTTTTAAGGGAGTGTTTGGGATAGGGGTTAAAATGGGTCAAATTAAGTTAAAAATTGTTCTTGGCCTTTGGGTCAGTTTAAGCTAGTCTAAAATTAGTCTAAAAGATTATAGTTATAAGTTTCTAAGTGTAAAACTTAAATTTTTAGTTCATTGAACTCATGGTTTAAATCTGTTGCTTTTTAGTTTGTTAGATCAGCTTATTTGATTCAGGTCTTGATAAGGTGCTCTTTAGTATAATTTTCTTGTTTGTTATTGGTTATAATGCAGGAGAACAAGTCTAGCTTAAGTGTACATTTGTCAAGTGTGTTTTAGTCAAAATTCTACCAAGCTTTAAGTTCAATTTTTATTAACATTTTTAGTTAAGATTAAGTTGGATTAAAATTTGAAATTCACAACATAAGCTCATTAGGCATCCAACTTAATCTGTTTTAGCTTTTTAAGCTTTTGCATTAGCTTATAGTAGATTAAATTTAAACCTGCAAATGAGCTTTTGTCTTTTAAAAGAAAATAGAAAACCAGCATATGCTGAGTAACCAAGCAGTTTTCATTCATCTTTTTCATGGCTTATTGTTATTTCAAACTCTCTTTTCTTTGCATTTTTAGGTAGCTTATTGTATCAGCTTTATAGGGGTATACCCCATTAAGCCATAAGGATCCATCCTTAGGCTTAAAAATAAGCCCAAAGGTTGTCCCCAAGGCTGTTTTGGTCTGCCAGTTTTTAGCTTATAGCTTATTTGCCTTTTGTAGTTTTTCCAGCTTATATCATTGCTTATTTCAGGTTTACATTTGCTTATTAGGTTAGTTTTAATCAATATTAGCTCATTTAGTTTTGGTTTAAGCTTATTAGAGCTTAGTTGCATTTTAGTTTAAGAACTTTTTAGTTTATAAGCCTATTTAGGAATTCTGTCATATTAAGCTTAGTGTAGCTTATTTTCTCTACTTATTTATGTTCTCTAGTGTTAATTAGGTATAGCTTATAGCCTGTGTTAGCTTATTCCTATTTTTCATTAGCTTATTTAGTTTAAAAAGCCCAACAGTTAGTTTAGCTTAATGAGCCCTTAGCTTAAAAAGTTAATTCTGCCATCCTTGTGCTTAATTTTCAGCTTATTTGTTAAGTTTCAAAAATAGTTGTAGTTTAAAAAAATGTTCACCTTTATGTGTTTAATAAGTTTGTAAAAAAATAAAAAGGCAAGATGGGGAAGTAAGGGGTGAGCAGGGCTCGAACCCCTGACCTCAACCCATTTAAACCTTTATATCACACACCTCTACCGCTGCGCTACATTAGCTCATCCGGTAGAGGATTTGTTAATTAATTATTTAAGGGCTAACAAGCCCATTAAGCATTCAGCCCTTTTGGGCTTATTCCTTGCTTATTTATAAGCTGTAGGTTTTAGTTAGCAATTTTCCTAGGATCTTCATGTTATAAAGTATTTTTCTTAATTTTTCCAGAATTTATTAATTTAGTTTAGTATTTTTAATGATTAATTTTCTTTAAAACTGTTTTTTAATTATAATAAATTAAAAAAAAGTCACAAAAATATTTTTCTTTTTTAGAAAATTTTATTTTATCATATAGTATCTAGGAAAAATAGAAAAACTTTCGTAAGGTCATTTTTGCAAAATTTCATTTTTTTAAAGAGCGGGATTCGTTCCCGTGCTCGTTTTTCGTATTTTCTAGCTCAATTTAGCTCCGTTTTCGTTCTAGTTTTCTTTAAACTTCCTTTTTAGTCAATTTAAGTCCATTAAAAGTGAAAAAATCAATTTAAGCTTAATTTTGAAAATTTAGGGTTTTTAGTGTGTCGTTTTAGCTTCCCGTTTTTATTTTTAGTATAATTTGTGTAATTTTCTCGTTTTTAGTGTAGATTACTTTATTTTTCCCGTAGATTTAGAACTCCAATCCAAATCTTGTTCTATTCAATCATCAAATATCAATCCAACTTCCGACTTTCCAATTCGCTCCTCGTTGGGGATAAACGACCCGGGAATATCTTATACTACCCGGATTTCATTGATTATTTTTGAGTTTCCTTATTATATGTATTTGTATAATTATTTATATTTATATATATAGTAAGAAAGAAAATTAATAATCACTCTTCCGTGGGCATTGTTGTTTGCCTTTGAGCACTGATAATTGTAATGCCCTTTCTCTCCACATGCATGACAAATTACTGATACTGGTTGCTGATT